>JABTTQ020001984.1:0-126257 GCA_016081115.2 Rehmannia glutinosa | reverse complement strand
CCTGTCGCATGCTTCGTTCAGTTACATATTACTAGGAAAGAAGCCCGGTAGAGTATGTTGAAGCATTAATGAAAAGAAATTTAGACAAAATCCATATTGAGACTCCACTTAATACTGCATGAAGGCTAGCCAGTGCAAGAAAAGGCACGAAAATTTCATCAAAAGAAATGCGTATAGTGGGAATGGTAAAGCTGTCAGCAAAGTGATTGGAATAGCAAGTATGAAATATCATCAAATTCCACTATTACAACTACAAGAATTTTGATTTATAATGATTTAAAATTTAATGACGGTTTGAAAATCTCGTCATTAAAGGCATGATTTATGAGGATTTTGTGACGGTGAACAAAAATTGTAGTTAAAGAGTTAACTATTTATGACGAACCCGTAATTTTCTAGTTATTGATAATTATTTTCGTCACTATTGGTGTCAAAAACAAATCCCCTCACTATTGGTTATATAATTTTAGATGCCAAATTAAGTTTTCATTAGTAAAAAATAGAAAAAATCGTTATATTGAACAATTGTTTTTTAAATTCCCATTATTAATAAAATATAAATAAAATATTATTAAGTTTTTGTTATACAGTATTTGGGGTGAGAAAAATCATTAACAAAACCAACTCTAATTGAAATTAAAATTCGATCAAGGTCAAAATCAAATAAAAAATATATTCCATTCTTCAGTCATGGTTAGAACTTCAATGCTAGGGATGTGTATGATAAAACAAATCAAATAAGGTATACCCGAAGATTTTGTACTTAACAAATTCTAATTCAGAATAGAAAATTTGGCTCTACGTTTGATATATTATTTTTTGACTGTTCGATACCAAGTACCAATTATATATTATATATATATATTACTTATTTTCTTATTTTTTCGAAAAATACTTATTTTCTTATTTAGATATAAAGAATAAACATAAAAAGGGCTTTTGACAAACCCTCTCCATCCCTCACAACTCTCAGTCTCTCACCATCCCTCGTAACTTTTATCTCTGGCAATTCTATGCTATCGTCTAAGCTTGCCCACCAGCCGCCGCTTCCACTGACGCCGACGTTGACTAGAGGCAAAGTCTCCCCGCCATCACGAGGCCTCAATATAATATTGAAGGAAAAAGGGCCCAATTTCAAATTCTAAAACCCTAGCCACCAAAAAAGAGGTAATTAGGAATTGTGGTTTTTAACTATGTTATAGTGTTTTTCGTTGTTAGTGCTAATGAAAAATAGTGAAAATTAAATCCTTGCAAATGAAGTTGGGGTTGAACAATGAAGTTTGCTTCAATTGAATATATTGTGTTTGCAGCTTGAAGGGGAAAATTGTGAACTTGAGATGTGCAGACACTAATTTGTATGAAATATCAACAATTTTATATTCCTCTATCAATCGTTATAAGAAATTACTTGTTGAAGTATGTCCCAAATCTCATGTGAGTTTCTTTTTGTCTTAAGAGATTTTTTTATTTTGTGGTATTTGTTCTTTTGCTATGCATTTGTATATAGTTAATTTGATACTAATTATTGGCTATTAAAACTGTAAACGTGAAGAATCATGTGTGCAACAATGTCTTAACTACCATATTACACTGAGTATATGTATATTCATTTTGATTTTATCAATATAATCTCCATAAGAAGTAGTTGTTATACCAATTAACATACAATTATGCATCTGGTATGCTCTTGAGGGACTACTTCGAGAAAGATATAGCGAAATGGGAGATTGTCACAAAATAGTTGGAGTCTATTTCATCAACAATCCAACCAATTAGATGGCACACTATGACTAGGTAACAACAGAAAGACAAAATACAACAATAAGCAACAAACAAGTATAATTTCAGCACCAAGCCCAGGTGACGAAGCAATTAAACTTAGGCATCACATTTTTTAAGTATTCTAAAGGTTTCGAACAAACATAAATAGAGTTCAAGATCTTTGCAAACTAGATTGATTCTAACTTCAACATATAATCAACTAAAGTAAGAAACTCTCCACAATACCTCATTAGTCGCTTTTTAATATATAAGATTTTCCTTTTCAAACAATTGACTCAAATCCATGGCTGATTAAAAATGTTGCACATTTAGAAAATGAAGTGTTTGGGGATTGTGCCATAAAGGATGGTTTGTCTTATGCTAATAGACTGTTGATGAACTGTAGCAAATCATGTAGAAAATCTTCTTGCAAAATTGAGTGTGATCGATTGAATAATTTGTTTCACAATGAACTTTTCATTCGCCTGCATGTCATTTTTGTATGTTTGTCTCTGTAAAAGAATTGTGATTCAGAATCTTATTGTAAAACCAACTTGTAAATAGTTTGTGCAAGTGGGCTGGTTACCTTTTGTGGATGTCAAAATGAGATCTTTCTATCATTATTTATCATTTAGCTAGTTTTGATTAACAATTTTATAATTTATGATTTAGTGAGATGTCCCTGTGATTTTGATTTTGATTGAATTTTCCTTGGTTGTCAATTGATGCTCTTTTATTTGCAATTGTTATTTGGATGTGGATTTTCTATTTATATTCTTGTTTTTAGGTCTCCAATCCACAACAAAAATCTGTGTAAAAATTAATCAGAATCCAAACCTTGGAAGTCCTGGCGCCTCAACTATCCACTAATTCTCATTCAAGAACTTTTGTCGTCTACTCCTCGTCTAGTATTCATATTCCGAAAACTCACACGGTCTTGTCTTTTCAAGGTATGATAAATTTTTTTGTCGTGATCCATGTCAAAATTTAAACGATAACTATATTGTTGTAGTTAATGTTATGTAGTTGGAATATTGATCAATGCTTAGAATGTTATCTTATCTTTTTACATGTTTTCATACTACACAAAGCTATTATTTTGAAATGCAAATATGGGATAAATTCACTTTTTGGTACACAAAGTATTAGCGGTTTTTACTTTTGGTACTGATTTTGGGGCCTATCATTATTAGTACCCAACGCTTAAAAATTCACTCATTTTTGGTACGCCCGTAGTCAACCGTTAAAGACTAACATTTGACCAATCAGAAAGGTGTTTCCACGGTTGGCGCATGCTTCACATCGCCTCCTATGCCGATTCCAAAGGTGATCCCAAAGTTGTCGCGCAACCCACTCATTTTGAGCGTATCCACAAGCCCTATAATGTCGGTGGTCAATTTCATGATTTGAGTTCGCCTCCGATGCCAATTGACGATAATTTGCAAAAAACCCAAAGTTTAACTCAAAGCCAAATTCCATTCAAAATACTTCCTCAAATGCAAAATTGAGCATACCATCGTCTTCCTCATCTTAAAGCGCACAAAGCCCACTCCTCAATTGGTCTGATTTGCCCCTCGAAACAAAAAAAAAAACGCACAAAAGGGATCTTAAAATTGATTTTCCGATTTTTAGGCTCGATCTCCATGTTGCCGCGAATTGGCCTTGCCAAGAAGACAAAGTTGCTTAGATAAAATTTTCAGTCGAAATTCACCACCCCATCTAACATTGCTCCGACTCGGCTGGTCAATCGTTAGTCTTTATCGGTTGACTAACGGAACGTGCCAAAAATGAGTGAATTTTGAAACGTTGGGTACTAATAATGATAAGCCACGAAAAGTCAAAAATGGTAAAAGTGAAAATGCTAATACTTTGGGTAAAAAGTAATTTATCCCATGCAAATATTATGCTTGATTCGAAATAATTTAGTGATATTAAGAAGTTACATATAAACACACTGGTTTCATTTAGTGTATTTTCCAGAGCAATTATTAAAGCATAAGTTCTCATATTTTTCGAGTTGATAATTTAAGCTAGGATTGCAGTATTGATTAGGATGCATAGGCTCATTTTTATTGAAGTTTTCCTTTTTACTAACAATGTGGTCTATATTTTGTGGGGAAACGATTGCCAGGTGTTTTAGCAATCTACAAGAATAGTTACAAAAACACTAAAATATGCATGCAATTTTACAAACTAACCAAAAGTATGAGGTATTAACAAATTCCTTTGTTTCCTGATTTCTGCACAAGTTTTGTTCCACTGCATGTTGTGCTTTTCATTATTTAAATGACTGAGCCATCAAAATGAAATAAACTAGATGCGTGTTCTGGCTGTACTAGTGGTAATGTGGATAAAATAGAGGCAAATGCATGAATGGTGGCTGGATCACATAAAAGTAGTGAGCTTATTAGAATTCACCGAGAATTTGATAGTGGGGTATGGATTTCTGGGTGATCATGCATTTGAGTTTTAGTTCTTGAGGTTATTGTTACATTAATTATTTTTTTTATTTGGTTTTGTGGTTAACTATATTTGTTACCAATATTTACCAATGGCGTGAGCCCATTGTAATCGTATAATATGCTTTGTTTATTATATTTCCTAACATTTTCAGTTACTCAATGTTATTGTTTGCCATTGGCATTAATAGTTTTCTTTTTTAAATTTCTTGTAGGTTGATTCATAAGGAAGAATTCAAGCATCGATTAGTGAATCGGTACATGGTATTTTGGAGCAAGAAAGTGATTCGTTTCTATGTTGTTCAAAGATTTTTGTACTCCATGGAATAAATATTAAAGAATAGTTAGCCATCCATGGAGATAAAACTCATATGTTGGAACAAATTACTATTGTATATCTTTCGAGTAAATGAATGAATATGGATGCGCTTATTTATATGAATATTTCTTGTTCAATAAAATTATGTGTTCATTTATATTTAGCAATAATAAATTTTTATTAGTATTGAAGTGCTTTTATGAAATGATCAATTCATATGAATTAATAATAATGTTAAATTTCTTAATAATACATTACTTTTAATGAGGGTAACTACTCGATTTATAAGTGTAAATTTTATTGTTAAATTATTTTTAGTGACAATCGAATAACTAATAATGACGATAAATTTTAGATATAAAATAACATATAGTGAGGGCAAATGATTATATAATGAGAGGATATTTTGACACTAAATATTATTTAGTGAGGAAATTGTAGTATTAATGATGAGAATTGTCATCGCCGAAATTGATTTTTAATGACGGTATAATCTCGTCATTAAACATATTCAAGCAATAACGAGGGTAACCATTTCGGTCATTATTTACTTTTACCTAGGAAGCCAAATAATGAGGGTTCATGATGGGAAATTCCCCCATTAAATGTCTTTAATGATGGATTATGGACATATAATGATGAAATTTTCCATCATTATAAATCAATTTTCTTGTAGTGTACCCAAGAAAGCAAATGCTCAATCACATACAAATGCATACAGATAAAAGAGACAGGTTGTATGATCCTAAAAGCCCCAAGCAATTTGCTAATGTGCACTATGATTATAGAATCGATAGATGGAAACCTCTTGAGTCGATCATCCTGGCTATAGGTTGGTTGGAGCATCTTATAGTATTAACCCCCGTGGACCCTAAGTATGGGTACCTAAAAATTAATTTTCTTGATTACAGGTTGAAGGAATGCAGAGTGCCAAGGAACCTTGTACATGGATAGTGGTTGTTCCAGACATATGAAAGGAAATAAAAGAAATCTGTCAAAATTCAAGGAGATCAAAGGTGCAAAAGTCATATTTGGAGGAAATGAAGCTCCAGGGGAAATCAAAGGCATAGGATCCATAAAGAAAAATGGACTGGAGATCACAGATGTTGCATATGTTGAAGGTCTCAACTTCAATCTACTAAGCATCAGCCAACTCTGTGACAAAGGCTACAATGTGGGATTCAACATGGGAGTATGACAGATCAAGGATGCTGAATCAAATGAGATTGTGCTACAAGGAATAAGGCCGAAGAACATGTATGTAGTGGATTGGTCAACTGCTACACCAAACACATGTCTGCTAGCAAAGAGTACAGCCGAATCAAGTTGGATGTGGCACAAGAAGCTGAGTCACCTGAACTTTAAGACAATCAACAAGCTTGCAAGGAGTCATATTGTGGAAGGATTGCCTGACTCAGTATACAAGAAAGAGAACATATGTGATGCATACTAAATGGGAAAGCAAATCAAATCATCTTTCAAGGTTAAGCCAAGTCCTTCTTCAACAAGGATATTGCATCTCTTGCATATGGACTTATTTGGTCCTGTTGAGCCAGCTAGCATCAATGGAAAGAAATACATCTTAGTGGTGGTAGATGATTACTCAAGATTTACATGGACAATCTTCATGTGTAAAAAGAAAGAAACACTGCAGAAATTACCTCAGCTGATGAAAAGAGTTCAAAATGAGAAAAGTCAAACCATTATAAAGATAAGATCGGCAGGGAACCGAGTTTGTCAATGGGATTATAATTGATTTGTGTTGAAAATGCTATTGCTCATGAGTTATCACCGCAAGGACTCCACAAAAGTTAGAACGGAGAAAGAAAGAAGGAACATAACTCTCAAAGAAGTCATAGACAATGTTAGGGCAAGTCGATTGCTTAAAAGATTTTCTATGAAGCCATAAATACAACATGTTATACTCAAAATAGATGCATGATCAATAGGCAATTAACCAAGGCTCCCTATGAGATTTGGATAGGGAGAAAGCCAAATGTTGGATATTTTCAGATATTTGGATGTAAGTGCTTCATCCACAATAATGCGAGGATAATTTGAAGGCTTTTGATGTTAAAGCGAGATGAAGGTATCTTTTTGGGATACTCAAAATGAGTGTAAAGCCTATAGAGTGCTAAACAAGAGGACTATATTCACAGAAGAGTCTATCCATGTGGTGTTTGATGAGCCAAATGTAAATGGAGAAGACATTGATGAGTTAGCTGAAAAGCAGAATCAGCCAACTATGCAGAAGAGTCCTTATGTTGATGCAGATGTGAGAGCACTTAACCCTGAAGATGATGAGATTGCTGAATCTCAAAGACAGATAGAAGGTCTGCAGCTGAATGATGATGAAGAAACTGTTCAAGACAACTTAGCTGCAAGACGGTTGAATCCAATGACTTACTCCAACCAGATGTGAGATGGCTAAGAGACCATCTACCTGAGTTAATCATTGGAGATATTAGAGATGGCATAAGAACCAGATCCAGAGCTCAGCATGAAGCTATGTTCACTTGTTTTATTTCCCAAATAGAGCCTAAATATGTGTCTCAAGCATTGGATGACACACATTGGATCCAGACTATGCAAGAAGAGCTGAATCAGTTTGAAAGAAACAAAGTATCAGAATTAGTTCAAAGGACAACCCACCAAAATGTTATTGGTACTAAGTGGGTATTCAGGAACAAGATAAATGAGGAATGATCTGTTGTCAAAAATAAAGCAAGATTGGTAGCCAAAGGGTATTGCCAAGAGGGAAGGTATAGATTTTGATGAAACCTTTGCTCCTGTTGCTAGATTGGAAGCAATAAGGATGTTTCTTGCTTATGCTGCACACACGAACTTCACTGTATAGCAAATGGATGTGAAGAGTGCATTTCTGAATGGACAATTAGAGGAGAAGTCTATGTTGAACAACCTCCAGGTTTTGAGCAGAAATCTATTGGAGATAAGGTCAATAAGCTCAAGAAGGCATTGTATGGATTGAAAAATTAAGCACCAAGAGCATGGTATGGCAAATTGTCATAGTTTCTAATTGATAATGGTTTCACCAAAGGAAAAGTTGATAGAACACTCTTTAGAATTCAATATGGAGAGAGTATATTGCTTGTTCAAATATATGTGGATGATATCATCATTGGATCAACAAACAAAAAGCTGTGTGACAAGTTCTCAAACCTCATGTAAGGCAAGTTTGAAATGAGCATGATGAGAGAGAAGACTTTCTTCTTAGAACTTCAAGTCAAGCAATTGAAGGATGGAACCTTCACAAGTCAAACCAAATATACCAGAGATTTAATGAAGAAATTTGGTATGGAAGAGAAGTCATCAGTGAAGATTCCTATGAACACTTCAGTCAAGATGGATATGGATGCAGATGGCAAAGCTATTGATCAAACTAGGTATAGAGCCCATATTGGATCATTGCTCTATTTAAACAGCAAGTAGGCCATACACCACCTTTGTAGTAGGTGTATGTGCTAGATTTCAATTTGCACCAAAAGAGAGTCACATGACTGCAGCTAAAAGAATCCTAAGGTATTTGAAGGGATGCCAAGAAGTTGGCTTATGGTATCCAAAGGAATGAGGATTCAAGCTAGTAGGCTACTTAGACTCAGACTATGCTGGATGTAGAGTGGACATGAATAATATATCAAGTACTTGTCAAATGCTTGGAAATAGATTGGTTTCTTGGTTCAGCAAGAAACAAAATTCAATAGCTACATCCACAAAAATAAGCAGTAGTACATAGTTGCGGCAATCACAGCCCAAGTTCTCTGGATGAGACAACAACTGAGAGACTATGATATACAAGAAAGAGAAATTCCAATTATGTGTCATAACACTAATGTTATCGCAATAACTCAGAATCCAGTGTTGCACTCAAGCACAAAGCACATTGATGTCATATATCATTTTATAAGAGATCATGTTGAAAAGAAAGACATCACCTTGGAATACATCTCAACTGATAAGCAGTTAGCTGACATATTCACTAAACCTCTATGTGAATCAAGATTTGAAGAGCTTAGGAATGAGCTAGGATTAATTGAGATGAGTTAGGACACTCAGAAGACTCAATCTGCAAAGACAAAGAAGAGAGAAAGAAAAATAAGTAAGTTTCACATTTCAGCCAAGTGAAACAACCAAGACGGGAATTCTGCTGTATCGAGTTAGCTGACAGCTGAGTGGTCTCATGAGAAGAGAGAAGCAGAGTTAAGTCACTTTTGGATAATAGCTGAGTTATTTATGAGCTAAATGACAAAACGCAGTCATTTTCTGTGAGCAGGAATGTTTTTAAGGATTATGTCAGCGTAATTATGATGTCGGAACAAAAGCTGCACGTTTAGCCTATGATTGGATATAAATGCTGTTGTATTTAATGCGAGGAAATTAATGCGGTCTCAAAGGTTAAATCCTGATCGTCAATTTTGATCAAATTTTTTCAAATTCCAAAAACCATCCTTTCAAGTCCAATATAAGCCAAAACCCATTTTCTCTCTCCTCACAAAACTCTCTCGTCTTCAACAAGCAAGCAAAGTTCTCTCTGTGAAAGTGCAAAACCCTAGTTCCAAAAAGTCAAGATTTTTTCGCTTCATTCACCGTTTATTCTCTAAGAAAATGGAAGCCACGTAAGATTTCATCAAGATGTCCAAGAAGATCCACTCAAGATCGACAGTCGACTTTGAGGGGATGTTGAAATCGGGTGCTGATAAGGCCCTGGTGAAGAAGATCGCTGACAAACTCTAGAAATCTGGTCTGAAGGATTTTCTCACTGTGGAGTTTTCTCATACGTATTTGGAGGAAGTTGCCATGTTTTATGTCAATGCTGAAGTTCATGATGATGAGATTCGCTCATCTGTACACAACAAGGAGATCAAGATAATTGTTGCTAACCTTGCTGAACACTGTAAACTGCCTACTGAAGGGCTCAAGGAGATTGCCGAGAAGGATGTGAACCTAGCTGTTGCTTGGAAGGAAATAGCCAAGCCTGAGTCAGCTGCGAAGGCTGTCTATACAGCCAAGAAAGCTTTGATAAAAGATGATTATCACAAACTAATGGACATCGTGTCCTAGTGTGTCGACATGAAGTTCGACAGCTTTAATCAGCTGTCTCGAACTAAGCTGGTGGTGATGGCTACGGTTATGGAAGAAAAGAAGATAAACTGGCGAGTTTGTCTTCAGCCGAATATGCCAGAACGTGATCAACAAGACCATCAAGGAAGATGGTTCGTTTGGAGGCTCACTGGGATATGGCCTGGTGATTGGCCACCTCATGGAAGTGAAGGGGATTGCCCTGCGACATGGAAAGTCATTCCATGTAAACAAAAAGATTTCAAAGCAAACTTGTCGGTGCTCGAGGCAAGCACATGCAAGGAAAGCTGACACTAGTGAGGGTGAATCAGTTGACCCCACTCCAGAAGACACAACAGCAACCGTCTCGGCTCTCTCTTCTGGCCTATCCAAAAAAGAGATATTTGCGGCTAAGCCAAAGACTCCCCCAGCCAAAGTCGAAGAAGGCTCCTACTCCTGTAGCCGAGGCCGAGAAGGTAGCATCTAAACCTTCTCCTTCGTGAAGAAGAAAGCGCCTGATTATGCCTACTTAAAGCACTGTTGTGAAGAAGATAAATATGGTGGAGCCGTAAGCCACCAAAGAATAATCAAGAGGATGAAATTCCTCTTGTTCAAACCAAGAGAAGAAGATTGTTTAAAGAAATCTGAATTGAGAAAGCCGAGTCCGCCACTCACTCGGCCAGAAGCCTAAAGAAGAGATTGATGTAACTCAAAAAGAGTAGTCGAAAGAAAAGATGGTGGATATCCATCCACCATGGACAAAGAGAAGATCTAGCGATGTCGATCGTGAGACGATCGAAGACCCAATACTCGAGAGATAGATATGGAAGTGCGAGAAAGCTAAGACAATTAAGCTCAATAAGTAAAAAAGAGCTATCCAATCCCCTCGATGAATGCAAATGAACCCGAGGAGGAGCATGATCCACTTGCCACTATTTAGGAGGAAGGAGATGATGATGATGTTATAATGCTATCTCCTGTGTATCCCGATGTTTAAGAGAGATTGAGGAATGGATGAGATGGAAGCTAAGTTACTCGAGACAACAATTTGAGCACCCAAAGTTTATAGAAGAAGTAGATGAGCTCTTAAGCTTCCCCGGGAAACATATCTCTCGCTCCGCCCTTGATCCAGATTTATGTATGACTGTCCTTCGTGATATGAAGGAAGAAGAAAAAGAAAGAGCTTTGGAGAAGGCCATGGCCATTGAAAAGTCAAAGATGTGTTTATTTACTGGTGGACCTGAACATGCTATGGAATCAATTGACAACAGCGACATAGAAGAGATCGACTTCAGTAGCAGAGAAAGCTGAATTCCAATAGGCCATCAGAGAATCTAAAGCCATGCACGAACAACAAATGCGAGAGGGTCCAGGAGAGTCTTCTCAAATCTCTCCCAGCTCTGACCCTATGGATGTGGTGCGGAACATAGCTGCCAATATTGCTACCACCACATCCCCCGTGCACTCAGAAGATTGGCGATGAAGCTAGGGAATGTGATGAAGCGGGCACCCTAGCCAAGACAACTCCTATAGAAGGTGTTGAGAAACCTGCCCCCACGGTTGATCACTCAAAGGGAACTATAGCCGAGTCTCAGGTGCAGAGTAACCCCACTACTTTTGACTCAGCTGGTGCGCCAGCTGAGGGGGAACCTCTTACCACCACAACCAGGTCGGAGGATGCTGTAGGAGACCAACAAATGAAGTTTGGAGGCGACGATGAGAATCAAAATGATCAGCAGAGTGAAGTTAACGACGCTCAGACCCAGTGAATGAAGTGAAATGAGGTTTTTACAAGAAAAAAAAAAGTTAACGACACTCAGACAGTTCAGACTATCTCAGCTGAGACTTCAATTGCACTGAAGGCCGATGACAATGCTGATGCAGCTAAGGCATAAGATGGAAAGGAGGCCATGGGTGTTGAGATTATTGGCCCTGAAAGTGCAATCCTAGGAGTTGAGAGTCCGACGGATGCCACCAAAGACCCTAAGGCAGCTGAGTCTGTTGAAGGAAGATTTGTCCAAGACCCTGCTGCAGTTGAGACTGCAAACAGGGATGTCGAAGGCCCTCCAGCGGTTGAGATTGCTGAGGGTGTAGAAGGATCAAAAGAGATTGAGACTTCCTTGGGTAAAGAAGCTGTGACTGAGCAAATTCTTCAGGTGGAGGTAGCTGATGAAGAAGAGGAAATCAGCGCTCTTCGTGATTCGTAGGAACATGTTGATATTGAATTCCTAGAATCCAACAATGAAGCTGAGTCCACCCCTGTGAATATATCCAATAAGGATACATATAAAGATGCTCAAGCCTCTCGGAGTGAAGCTAGTGATAAAGTTGCTCCGATGAGATTCGTATTGGTTGATGGGCCACCCCCAATGGCACCATCACACTCTGAGGACGCTGATAAGTCACCTGAGGACCAGTCTACTCATAAGGAAGCCCCAGCTTACACCGGGAAGGCTGTTAAAAGAGAGGCGAGGTCGATTAGGCGAGCAGGCTCACACAACTGCTCAAGCTGAAAAATAATCAGCTCAGCAGTCTAACACAACTGCTCCAGATGCCGATGAAGCTGGTTCAGCTGAGGCAAGTCGAGCTGAAGAAATTTGGAAGGAGAAGGGAAAGGTCCCACAAGCTGAAGGTGTGGGAATACCTATTTACCCTGATATTTTATTCGAGGACATATTTCCATTTGAAGCCCGAGTACCCCTTGAACCCGAATCAGCTGTGGAACAAGCCAAGTACATCGTCCACATTCCACCAGAAGAACGCAGAACTCCAGCTGATACAACAATGGTGTCTATCGGTTTTGACTTTGATGCAGTATGGCCAGAGTATGAGTCAGCTTCGACAGCCGACTTCCGGAAAGCCTTTAAAGCCATTTGTGCTGAGATCAAGAAAATGGAGCATGGCTTTGCATCATTAGACCAAAGGCTGGGCAATCGTTATGCCAACATCACTGGAGATATTCACGGAGTTGTATTGAGAATCCGAGAATGGGTTGGACAAACATTGGCTATGAGACGAGAGCAAGTCCTCTACTTTAAGTCCCTATTCGCAGAGTTAGTGGTTTGGAGCTCCGATAATCTCAAGTTCCAGTAGAGGCAAAAGGACCACATTATAAGGATGGAGGAATCTCATAAGCCGGACATGAAGTTACTCAAGTCAGAAAGACAAAAATGAAATTGCTGTTGGAGACTAACATGAGTTAGCAGATTCAAGTTCTCCAAACAGAAATGAAGTTGATGGCAGCTGAGTCAAAGGCTATGCGGTCCAAGTTCCAAGCAGCCTACTCCAAGTCACATGATAAACATGATGCAACCAACAGCCGACTTGATTTCATCCTAAGTGGTATGTTCCCTGGCCTACCTCTACCTTATGGTGATGATGCCAAAAAGGGGGAAGAAGAAGCTATGAGGGAACTGAAGGAAGGGCAAGGGAGTCATAAAGAGGAAAAGGAAAAGGAAACAAGTAAGGGGGAAGGAAGCTCTGTGAAGAAACTCCCATTGAAAATAATGCTTGCTAAGACCCCACTGCAAGGAGATGTAACAGCTTCAATTCTCAGCGGACTACCTAAAGAGTTGACATTGAAGAGAAAACGAGTTGGCGGTCAAGAAATCAAGAGAAGCCATCCAAGATGAGTTTGAGAAGGTAGCTGAGAAGCATTCTGAGTGTATTACGGATATCATAACAAGGTATGGTGGTTCCTCAGCAGGACTATTAAAAGATTCCCCAGCGATTAAACCTCTAAGAGAAATCACAAAGCCCGACGCTGGATCTGAGCCCAGATCACTAGAGGAATTTCAAACTCTAGACGCAGAAGGCTACTTCAAGAACTTGACTCTACCACAGGCGTGGGACTTATACTAGGAGAAGGGTCTCGATTTATGCAAATCAGCTGATAAGCAGCAGAGTTCCCGCAGTCACTCAGCTGGAAAAGCACCAGTGCAGTACACTCCTAGAGGAGGAGCTGAGTCAACAAGAGAAAGGGGAAGGTCAGGAAGTAGTGGAAGAGGCAGAAGCACTCAACCACAGCCAAGACTAAAAGACAGAAGGTACATTGATCCACAAAAGAAATGGATCAATTACTAGGTCAGTATGATCATCTTGCTAATTTAGAAGTGATGCAAAAATGAGGAAGCTGTGAGGAGGAAAGAAGCAAAGAATGAGAGGGTAATGTGCGAATGGGAGGAGAGGCAGCGTAGGGATGACCCTGCTGCTAAGTGTGCTTATGAGAAGAAAAAGAAAGAAGAAGAAGAGAGGAAAAGGAGAAGAGCAGAGGAAGACAGAAGAGAGCTGAAGATGAAGAGAGAAGAAGGAAGCAATCAAGGAGTTGAAGACAGCTGTAACTCCTTCATGTATTTTACTTTATTGTAAATACATAGTTGTAAGTATTTTGTAATCTCATAATGCTCTAATATCTATTTATAACTTTGCTATGATATATGTTGTATTTCAAATGTATGTATAAACTCTGATACAGTGTATAGTGTACATTTTGTAAACAACGTTGTAAAGGACAAGAATGCTATGATCAATAAAATTGACATATTCAAAGCATGCATTCTTTGTTACTGCACTACTTGTGTTTGCTGTAATTTTTATTTATGTTTTGGCATCATCAAAAAGGGGGAAATTATTAGGAAATTTATTACTAGAATTTGATGATACCATGTAAAACATTGAATAGGAAGTTGGCACCTTATTTTCCTTGTATTTCTATTTTGTAATAGATAGATCGCATGAGCTGAATGAAGTCAGCTATGTTGAAGAATGCAAGAAGTCAACTCAAGATCAAGTAGAGACCCGGATGTGTGTCAGTTGAGTGTGGTCAAGATGGAAGGCACAGACTCGACTGAAGGAGATCCAGCTAAGGAACAGTTGTGTAAAGATTGAAGAAGTGTCAGTCAAGTCAGTAAAAATCCAAGTTGTGAGAAAATTTATTGAGTAGATTTTGATGATACCATATAAAACTTAAACTAGGAAGTTGGCACCCCATTTTCCTTGTAATTTGTATTGTAATAGATAGGACTGGAAAAGTTGAATCAAGTCAGCTATGTCAAAGATTACAAGAAGTCAACTGCGGACTATGTGAAGACTCTGATGTGTGTTAGCTGAGTAATGCCATGAAGGAAGTCAAGGAATCGACTGAAGGAGAGTCATCTGGGGAACAGTTGTAAGAAGTGTCAGTCAAGTCAACTCAAGAAGCCAAGTCTCAAGTTGAAGTGACAGATGAGTTATCCAATGACTGGAGCTGACTCAAGTCACCTGGGGTACAGACAGAGTCTAGTCAAGACAACTGACTTAGATCCGTTGATTAAAGTCAAGAATGTTACTCAGTATAGTAATATATCAAAGTTGTCAGGTCTAAAGTGTTAGTCCCAGAATTATGTAAAAGGAATGAACCAATGGGAAACACTACACCTTGTGTCAGGCACCTACAATGCAGCGAATACATTTAATATGAGGAAGGGTCAACATCAAGGGCTGCAGACCAAGACAAGCCAACGAACACAAATGACATTTGAAATTAGCCTATCTCTTCAACGGGCAAAATTTCAAATGTGCACTATAAAAGGCTGAGGAAGTTATTGAGAAGAGGTTACCTGAACCACGAGCAAACAAGAAATATTCAAGCATTTAACCTGCAATATTCTCATAAACATTCAAGCAATTCCTCAAGCCTGAAACTCGAAGGAAATCGATCCAAAACAAGTTGTGAAGGAAAGACAACTTCAAATCATTGAAGAGGAAACTTTTGAAGAAATCAAAGGGGTCTACTATCCAAGCTAGGATTGTAGAAAGGTTCCAGGTTGAACCATTATCAAGTTTGTTGGAGGGCTTCGTGATCAAATCCAAGAACTTGAGAAGTGATCTGAAGTAGCAAGGCAGCTATCCTGTGAAGAAGCTGAGTCGCAAGAGAAGCCAACTATGTGATCAAGGCTGTCTCCAGATTGTTCACCACTTTGTAAATTGATCTGTTACATAGTGGATTCCTCCATGAGTTGGAGAAGAGAGGATTAGAAGAATTACCCCATCTCTGAACCTCTATAAAATATTTGTGTCATTTACTTTCAGCAAATTTACTTTCCTGCATATTCATTTTATATCTGCTGATCATACTTGCAATCCAACTGATAAATACTAAGTGCTAAAATCAAGTGTTTAAAACAAGGTAAAATCTAATATAAGGGTGTTAAGTCTTCCGCTGTTAAAAACCAATCAGCCAAGTTAAGTATTTGGCTTGAGCAGCCGAGTTATACTATCAACAGCTCTATCGAGTCTGTTGAGTGGGTAACTTAGCTGAAAAGCCAACTTAGTTGTCCATCAAGGACACAGTTGTTTGAGTCAACTCTGTTGAATTATTTTAAACGGACTAAATCAAAATTTTGGTAAGGTTTATTCAACCCCGTCCCCTTCTAAACCTTACTTCACACCCCTTGGGACCTACACAAGTCTACCAGTTGAACTGACAGTTGAGTCCTTCCTTAAAGGATGGAGCAGACTCAAGTCAAAGGGGTAAAGGCAGTTGTCAAGTCAAGTCGACTAACATTAATCCATTGGAAGGAAGTGAAGGATATTACTCGATATAGTAATAAGTCCAAGCTGCTCTGTCTTAAAGTGTTAGGCCCAGAAACGTGCAAAAGGAATAAACCAATGGGAAGCACGGAAGCTTGTGTCAGGCCCTGAAAAGCTGCAGAGTCATTTAATACGAGGAATGGTCAACATCACAATGCTGCAAGTTATGAAAAGACAAGCCAATGAACAAGAAAGTGTCATTTGAAAATAGCCTATCTCTTCAACGGGAAAATTTTCAAATGAGCACTATAAAAGGTTGAGGAAGCAAGAGCGAGAAGCACGAATGACACACGAGAGATCAAACATTCTATGCAACTGAAAGCAAGCAAAACCTGCAAATATTCTCTCAAGCTTATCAAGAAATTCCTCAAGCCTAAAACTCGAAGGAACTCGATCCAACACACGTTGTGAAGGAAAGAATACTTCAACCAGTTGAAGAGGAAAAGGTTTTAAAAACAACAAGGGGTTTACTCTCCAAGTTTGAAGGAGTTGTAGTAAGGTTCAAGATCGAACCAGAAGTTTCAAGCTCGTTGGAAGGCTGTGTGATCAATTCCAAGGGTTTGAAGAGAGATGAAGTAGCAAGGCAGCTGTCTTGTGAAGAAGCTGAGTCGCAGGAGAAGCCAACTATGTGATCAAGGTTGTCTCTAGACTAAAGAACTACTTTGTAACCTGATCTGTTACTTAGTGGATTCCTCTAGGAGTTGGAGAAAAGTGGATTGAAGGAATTACCCCATCCTCGAACCACTATAAAATTTACTTGTGTCATTTACTTACAGCACTTTACTTTCTTGCATACATTTATATTTGCTGTTAAGTTAAATTGCCAACCCAGCTGATAATAACATTGCTAAAAACAATTGTTAAAAATGTGCCTAAAATTTACAAGGGTGTTAAGTCTTCCGTTGTATAAAACCAAATTAACTAAAAGTTAAGTGTTAACTGAAGCAGCTAAGTTATACTATCAACAAATTCGGTCAGTCATTGAGTGGGTAACTTTGTTTGAAGTAAGCCAATCTAGTCTAGTTGTCCCCCGGGACTTAGGCGATTTGAGTCAACTCTGTTGAAATATTTTAAAAGGACTAAAAAGTGAAAAGTTGGTAAGGTTTATTCAACCACCCCTCTAAACCTTACATCACACCCTTGGTACCTACAAGGATTAACTTGCAAGCTTTGTTAGCCCGAGAGTTCAGAAAGTGTTCAACTTCATAACCTTATCTCAATCCCCATCTACTACTTTTTATACTTGAGTTTTTATTTTGTTCATTGAAGACAAGATAGAATTTCAATTTTGTCTGCTACTTTGACTTGTAGTCGTTCCTTTTCGTCATTTCTCACCTACTCCATTACCTTTTTTTGACACCAGTCTCAGTTATCTGGTAGCAAATCAGCTTGTTGGTCAGATATGCTGACCCTCAGTTTCTCATTGGTCCAATTCAAATTAATGTAACTTTTATATGCATTTTGTTAACTTGACCAGCTCTTTCAACAGTTTCTCTAGTTGTCGTATCTCTATTCAATTCATTATTTTGACTCTACAGTCTTGTTCCCCTAACAATTATGCAGTATTATTTATCAAACTTCTATGGTGACTCTACAATGTTGACTTACTTCTTCCTACATTAAGTTTCCCCCTTAATTTTGTTTCCCCGAATTTACTTCCTCCTAAATATTTTAATTCATCATTCATTTTGATTATACTTCCCCCTCAATGTATATCAGTTCTGTTGACATTGATTCTTCAGCACTCTGTAAAATAAATGTACCTTTTTTCACTTAGAACAACTTAACAAATCTTTACTTGCTTCAATTTTACCATTGGTTCTCTAATAATTGAAGAAGATAAAGAAATCCTTCAATTTTCACCACTTGAATCGCCTACTCTTGCGAAAAAATGGGAATTATCACTCATTGGTAAGTTTTCTCACGGCACTCCAGATATTAAGTGTCTTAGATCCTTCCTTGATAATTTGAAATTGCTTGGATCTGTGAACATTTGAATTCTGAATTTACGGCATGTTTTATTCCATTTTAGCCATGAAACTGATTTTGCTAGATTGTGGATGCGTCCTGTGTGGTTGATCAGTTCTTTGCCTATGAGGTTGTTTAAATGGAGTCCGAATTTTTCTGTGAAAAAGAATCTTCGATTATACCTGTTTGGGTTAAACTTCCAGGTTTACCTATTCATTTGTTTGATAAGGCTGCTCTATTTAGTATTGCTAAGCTAATTGGACAACCTATTCGATAGACAAAAAAGCTTATGTATACTAAATTGTCTTTGGCTAGAATCTGCATTGGTATTGATCTATATGTGTCTTAAAAAGATTTTATCCTTCTTAAAATTGGCTCTGATTTAATAGAACAAAAAGTTGTTCATGAATCCATGCCTAAGTTTTGTATAGGTTGTTCCCATGCTGGACATGACATTTCTCAATGTTATATTGTGGGGAATGCCCCCAGGCCTGTTAGGAACACTGAAGTTCCTACAAGCCTTGATCCAGCCACTATTTCCCCTAACTCTGATAAAGTTTCTCCCAATAGGCCTAGTCCTATTCCTGTTTCCATCTAGCCTCAACAAAATCATAGTGTTTCCCCATCTGTCTCTCACCCTTCTTCTCCTGCTTCTAATGGTCTCAAAGACCAGGTAAGCAGCCCATTCAAGAGGTGTCTAATTTTGAACATGACTGTATAACACATACCCCTAAGCACCACAATTCTTTTAACATTTTGCAACAGGCTTCTAATCATGTGGATGAATGTGTTGGTCAGTCCTCTAACATAGATAGCAGCAAAGTGAGTGAACCTACTGCTGAGTCTAAGCAATGTTCTGCCATTGAATGCTCTGTTCAGACCATTACCACTCACACTGAAACTTCAGCTGCTCTTTATGAGGAAAATCTTTTTTTAGAAGATAAAATCCCTTCTAAAAACATAGCTCTCCACAAAAGAGCTCTTTCTGTGTCACCTAATTCTTTGAATAAAGGCCCTGATAAGATACAAAGGCCTATCAGGAACAAAGCCAAAAAGAAATCATGAATGTACAAATCCTTGTGTGGAATGTTAGAGGGATTCATAATAACCCCTCTATCAATCATGTCAAATTCCTTTATACTACTCACAAACCATCTTCTTGCTCTTCTTGAGCCTATGACCACTCCTAATTTTCCTAATTTCTGTAAGAAGTTAGGATTTCAGGAGGGTATTGCTAACTCTACTAATAAAATTTGGGTTTTTGGAATATTGACTTTGTTGATGTTATTAAGATTGTGCTCAAGACATTGAATTAAAGTGTTCTTCTGCTCTCATTCCTTATCCTTTTCATGGTTCTTTTGTTTATGCTAAAAGCACTAGAACTGATAGGAGAACCCTTTGGAATGACATGAGAATATCTGTTGCCTCCAATGATCATCTCCTTGGATTGTTGGTGGTGACTTCAATTGATTTCTCTCTTTAGATGAAAGAATTGGTAGTCATACTTGATAGGGACATTGGATATGAAGGAGTTTGGGCAAATGGTCGCTGATATCTGCCTTTATTGATATGGGATATGAAGGTGATATTCAATACATCGGTCCAGAGTGCTCTTAAAGAGAGATCGATGAATCTTTGTGAATAATGTGTGGTCCGATGCTTTTCCTAAATCCACTTGTGAACCACCTTCCTAGACTTAAGTCCGATCATTCCCCTCTTTTCTTCAAAGCTTGCTTAACTTTAGTTAAGCCTCCCGCGCCTTCGTACATGAATATGTGGGCTAGACATCATAATTTTTTGAACAATGTTGCTGAGGTTTGGAATTGTCCTACTAGTTTCTATGGTCTTACTAATCTGTCTCATAAGCTTATTAGAGTTAAGTAGAGGTCAAAATGGTGGAATAAAAATATTTTTGGTAATATTTTTGATAATCTTAGAAAAGCTCATTTGAAAGTAGCCTCTGCTGAGAAAGCTTATGATTTGGACCACTCTCCTAATTTGTTTGCTGCTTTTAATCATGCAACTGCTGAACTTGTTTTGGCTAACAAAATTGAAGAATATTTTTGGCATAAAAAATCTTCTTGCAAGTGGATCATGGATGGAGATAGGAATACCAAGTATTTTCATAACTTAGTGAAGCAGAAAAGAACCAAAACCAGAATTCACTCTATTACTGAAAATGGAGTGACTCTTACCTCTGATTTTGCTATTCAAAATTCTTGTGCTGAGTTTTTTGAGAAGTATATGTCTAATGATGTGATTTGTCCCACTTTTAATTGTGATTTCCGCTTACCCCAGCTTCCTGAGTCTACTAACCTACTAGCTCTTTGTGTTATTCCTTCTATTTATGAAGTGAAAAAGGCTGTTTTTGATATTTGCCCACATAGCACTGCAGGACCTGATGGTTTCTCTGCAAGTTTTTCCAAACATGCTGGCACATTGTTTAAAATGATGTGACTGAGGCTGTGCAGGAATTATTTGAAGGGCACCCCCTCCCCACTAGCTATACCTCCCCTATTGTGGTGCTTATCCCCAAGAAACCCTCCCCTTCTTTCTGGACTGATTACAGACCCATCAATCTGTGCAATATTACTAATAAGATCATGACTAAGATCTTAAACTTTAGGCTTGCTCCTCTTCTTCCTAACTTGATTTCTCCTCATCATAGTGGTTCTGTGCAAGATAGGTTGATTAGTGATAACATCCTTCTTGCACAAGAACTTATTCACTCCATCAATGCTAATGTTGAGCCTAGAAATGTTGCATTCCAACTAGACATGGCCAAGGCCTATGACAGGATTCAGTGGAACTTTCTCTCCAATATGCTTTCCAAAATAGGGTTTCCTACCCATTGGATTCAGTTGGTTTATAATACTATTTATAACTGCTGGTTTTCAGTCCTTGTGAATGGCCACAAGTGTGGTTTTTCTAAATCTCATAGAGGTCTTAGGCAGGGAGATCCTTTATCCCCTTCTTTATTCATTCTTGCTGATGAATTCCTTTCCAGGGTTTAGAGCACTTTTTCAAGCAACACTCTTTCATGAATTACTACTCTCAGGGGGGTCCCCCCATCTCTCATCTTGCTTATGCAAATGATATCATGATATTCTCCAATGACACCACCAATTCCCTCAATTCTCTGGTTCAGGTTTTGGATATCTACTGTCATATTTCTGGATAGTCCTTAAATAAATCCAAAAGTTCTTTTGTTGTTGGTTCTAATATGTCTCCTGATAGAATCTCCAGAATTTCCATCATTACTCAATTTCAGAATCAGGATCTCCCTATCAACTATTTGGGTGCTCCTTTGTACAAGGGGCATAGAAAAGGGCTTTTGTTTCACAGTCTTATTAATAAGATGCAAAACAAAATCAAAAGTTGGGCTTGGAAGCATCTCTCCTTTGGTGGTAGACTCATGTTGATCCAAAGCACTCTTAATTCCATGTTTTTGCATCTTCTTCAGGTTATTAAGCCCCCTAAATACATTGTGCATAAACTTGAGCAAATTATAGCTAGGTTTTTTTGGGGTTCAACTGAAAACAACAAAAAAACTCATTGGATTTCTTGGTATAAAATATGTTCTACTAAAACTGAGGGTGGTCTTGGTATCAGAAACTTGCATGACCTCATCACTGCTCAATTTATGCACTTGAAATATGTTGGGGGTATGCATGTTTGTACTGCACCATCTTCACCTAGGGTTGCCCTGTTTGGAAAAGGTTGTGCAAAATCAGAGAGTTAATGAATGCTAATATTGTTTGGACTCTTGGGGATGGTTCTATCAGTTTTTGGTATGATAATTGGGTTGATAACCCTCTCGTTTCTATGGCTACTTGTAATATTCCTGATTTAGAAAATATCCCTGTTAATATTTTCTGGAAAAATGGCACTTGGGATATTAATACACTTAATAAAGTTGTTGGCCCTGAGTGGACTTCTAAAGTGTGCAAAATTCCCATTTCTAGCAAGAAAGCTGATAAGATGATTTGGAAACCTGCTTCTAATGGTTAATTCACCATGGCCTCTGCTTACTCCCTTGTTCATAACACCACTCCCCCCTCATTCCCATACCATCTTTGGAACCACATTATTACCCCTTCCATATCAATATTCATGTGGAGACTGATTCATAACAGACTCCTTGTTGATTGTAATGTCCAATAAAGAGGTACTTCTCTTGCCTCCAAGTACCAATGTTGTCCTGGTTCTTTTTCTCATAATCATTCACATAACCCCTCCCCCCAGGTTGAAACATTCACTCACTTATTCCTACACATACACAATTTTGTTTCTAGTTGGTTTAATTTGACTTCTCTTACACACACATCACTAAAATTCTCCGTTGTATCATTCTTTGGGCCATTTGGACTGAAAGAAATATGTGTCAACATGAGGATGCAAAGTTCAGTCACCAAAGAATCATTAAGATTGCGCAAAACTACCTTTTTCTGGTGAACAAGGCTAATCTTTTTTTCTCAGAATCAGTGAGTAGGTTATGCTGATGTGGCTGTTGCAGTTGGATTTCACCTAAAACTGCAAAGGCACCTTCATCATTTACATGTTTTATGGAAAAAGCCCTCTCATCTTGGCTTCAAACTCAACATTGATGGGGCTTTTCAATCCCAAACCCATATAACTGGCTTGGGAGGAATCCTCAGGGATGATTATGGCTCAGCTATATGAGCATTTTCTGCAGCACTGGATGACTGCCACAGTCCATTAATGACAGAATGTATTGCTCTAGGGAAGGTTCTTCAAAAGTTACAATCTCATTCCTTCCACACCCTGTGGATAGAGACTGATTCTCTAACACTTTGCAACATCATTGATCAAGATTTGCTTGGCCATTGGACTATTAAGGATAACTTGGTCAGAATTCACAATATTCTTAGTGACATTAATTTTTTCATTTCACATGTATATATAGAGGGAAACAAAGTATATGATTCCCTTGTTTCCATAGGTTTTACTGTGCATAACTTTGTACAATATGATAGTCAGTCAATTCCTTTTCCAATTAAAGGTTTGATCCCAATGGACCAACTAGAATTACCTTCGTTTAGAACTATTAGAAGAAGTTGAGTGCTTGAGATAGGGTTGATGTAATACTCTGTTTGTAAACATTCTGTTGGAATCTCTTATATCAATAAATAGGTTGGGGATGTGACCTTAATCCCTCACCCCACCTTGGGGTGTTTACACAAAAAAAAAAAGTTCATTTACTGTCGTCAGCAGTTTAGAGTTATCTTGATAAGTTCATGCCTTTACAAAATTACTATCAATTGAAAAAAAGCTGGGGGAATGGGGGTGGTCTTGTTCCTACTATACATTATTATGGTTTATGTCATAAAACAAGCCAATTACAGAAAAAAAATATTATCTTTGAAAATCACAAATACCTCCTTAGGGTTTATATTTGTTTTACAATTACCCCTGCAAAAATTACAATTTTTAAATAAAAAACTAATCTTGGTGTGGTATTTGTAATTCTTAAAGATAACACCCTTTTTTTTGTTAATAGCTTAATACCCTTAGAATTATTGGAAATATGTATGTTAGTCACGCAAGATAAACAAGATACATTACATAGTTCAGAAATTAAAGATTTATTCACTCCATAACTTTAGTAGTGTATGATCGCAAAACGCGCAGATACTATTGGTCAAGACAATCTAACAATAGACTTGGCCTTACATCTTATTTCAAAGCCTTCAATCTAAGGGAATGTTTGCAAACATTAAAATAAAATCGATTTTTAGTGTTTTAAAATGTCAATTTTTCACTTTTACTGTTGTTTCATTTAATCAAAATCTCAGAGTTTGGAGTGTGTGTTCTTTATTTCGTAAAAATACGTTAGGTATTTTAATACATAAAAACACAGTTTGCTTTAATTTTGACATTCTTGTCCTCAAACTTGATAAATATAATATTGACCTAATAATAAAAAGTGTTCTTGTCTAATTCTATCCAAAAAGTTTATTTTGGAATTGTTTTATGTTGCTTTGATGTTTTTAGCTTTTAGATTATATTTGTTAATTCTACTAGTTTCTGATTCTCAACTACTCTAATTAACTTCTGTTACAATAAGAGGGTTTTGGTTGAGTTTATAAGCTTTTCAAAATATGCTATAAGATATTTGAGAGCTTATAAGTTGTTTAAGTTTGTTTCGTAAGCTTTTTTAAAAAAAATATTATAAGTTCCTAAAATAAGATGTTAAGAGCTTATAAGACGTGGAGTTTATAAGATCTTTTAATTAAGTTTTGTCAAACACACTCCAAATCACTTCTTTAACTAAAAGTGGAAGCGTTCTCAATCACGCGCCAAGTAAAGTTTAATATTCTTTTTTTGTCGTGAATAACTATTATCGTATGTTCCGTCCAATTTTTTGGTAGTTAACAAAATGAGCATTTCACACACAATAGTTGAATATTTTAGAATAAAGTTATTCAAAAACCTTTAAGAATTGTTAAGATGTGTTGCTTTTGGAAACCATGTACACAAAGACCGAGAGAGAGAGAACCATAATGGAAAACTAAGGAGGTAATCCCATCAAAAAAAAAAAAAAACTAAGGAGGTAATGAGCAAATAATTATTTTCTTACTTTCACTCATTTTCCTAATTAATCTAATTAAAAAAATTAAAAATACCCCCTTAAGGTATTACAAGCATCCCTTTGGGACTTGTATTTTTTTATCAAATGCCCTCATAATTGAGTGTGCAAAATAGAAACAAATGTCAAGGGATGATTGTAATTTTGAAAAATAAAAGAATTCTTTTTTTTTTTTTTTGTAAAATGATAATGATCTTTAAGAATATTTTTTTAATTAAAATTCTCCTTATTTAATCTTTAGTCAAAAAGAGGGAGAATACTGTCATTTTCACGGTTGTAGATAATTGACGGTCAACAATTTCATAATTTTCAATTTCAGTTTGCCTTCTGAGGTCCCCGCAAACCAAAAAAAGAAAAAAAAATAGAATTGCCTTTTGCGGTACAGTATTTCTTGAATTTTTCTTCAGTTTGCTTGGAGGCTTGGAGCCTTGGACATCCCAATAATTGCAATAGCAAGAGGGTGTGTCATCCGAAAGTCAACTTCTTATTGTCAATATTTTATATTCATCCATCCACATTTAAACGTTTATTGAAGTACAAAACTTATTAAATTTGTGGAACTTTTTTAATATTTTTTTTGAAGGAATAAATCATATTATATGAAATATACAAGAAATTAATAAAATAATAAAACTATAAAAATTTGATTAATCAATAACAAAAACGGAAGAATTAATTGTATTTTAGTTAGTATAGAGACTTATAGAATAATAATAATAATAATAATAATAATAATAATAATAATAATAATAATAATAATAATTAGTATTATTGGCATAACCTGAATTGATATCTCCCGTTAGTCAAATATTGGTTGACATTAAGAAATAAAGAAAAAATTACCGGTTGGCACAACCTAAAAATGGCCTCTCCCATTCCTCAAAATACTGGTTGACATTTTAAAAATAAAAATACTGATTGACACAACCTAAAACTGGACTCACCCGTTAGTCAAATACTGAGGGATCTTGACGGTGACCGAAAGGGCTAGGTACCTACAAACAGTTGGTTTGAAGAAGTATTTCTTTATTATTTTTTCAAAATTATTTGATTTCAGTTATGTGATATTCTTAATTGACACGGATTGCATCGGTTAGGAACTTCCCATTCTACAATCTAAACAAACTATAATTGGTCCCAATCAGCAGTCTGAAGGGAGTGAATAGCCGTTTACCAAAACTTGCAAAAATAGTCGGATTATTTATAAACTCAGTTGAAAGATACTCTGCTGCCAACTTGACATCTCAAGAGTCAGTACTTGTTAAGTGTTTGAGTTTATATACCACAACAGAAATTATGATTGATTGAGTTGCGTGAATGTTGTTGAAATAAACTGTTGTACTGTAAAAAACCGTAATGTAAATTAAAGCACTAATGACACAATCTTTATAGAGGTTCAAGGATGTGGTATAATTCCTATGCATCCAATAGTGACCATACCACCATGGGGGCAAATGGGATCACTGGGCCCCCCTAAACTTTTGAAAAATATCAAGGGTATTTTAATAATTTCACTTTATAACATTATAAAATACAGAAGAGAGGAAAAATTGAACAAATATTCAATTCATTCATTCTTCTTTTCCCCTCCCCATTGTGACTCTTGAATTTTTTTTAATCTTGTTTATTTTTCCATTTTTTAATGTTTTGTACATTTTTTTTTATCCACCATAAATTTGTATATTTTCTTTTAGATCCACCAAAATTTTGTACATTTTCCCCCAAGTTTCTCTTTTTGAAATATTTACAATGAAACTATTATGCAATAATTTCAAATTATGAAAAATAGAAGATAAATATTAGGGCAAAATTCACTTTACCTCCTTGTACTATTGATTCTGTATCAAATATCCCCCTCTACTATTAAAACCTTCAATTACCCCCCTAAACCAATACAATATAAATTGATGGACCAACATACCCTTAAATTAAATTACATAACTTGTCATCTATAATTAAAGTTCAATTAATTTGACCATATATTTTACCTAACTCTAATCTTATTAAATAAATAAATCGATAATTGGATATAAAATGAATAAAAACAACAACAATAATTTAAAAATTATTGAGAATTGTGACATTGATTTTTTTAATAGAAATAAATTTATAATACTACATGTATGTGTGTATGCATATAATACTTTAAAAAATATTTACTAAAATTTAAGGATAAATTAATTAAAAATTAATTTATTTTTACGAATATTCTGCTATATAAGATGCATATAGGTCAATCGTGAAAGAAAACACAAAAACTATAATTAAAATATTGAAAAACAAATCTTATAATATTCTTTGACAAATAAATTGCTAAAATAAATTTAAATGAATTATGTCATATAAATTTGTAATATGCTGTTTTAGAGAGCATCTCCTATTATTTTATTATTTCTTCACTTTAAAGCTCTAGGTTGCAATAATATTTTTCAAGATTTTCCTTTAACATAAAATAAATCACCACAATTGTAGTTTGATAAATTATTTTAGCTACACGTGTGCACATAATATAAATATCTACTAAATCAATTCTGAATTTCTATTTACTTATTAAAGATATGTGTTTATAGTATTGATGATGATGAAAACTCACGTAATAATTTGTATTCGGAAAAAATTAATGTGTCTTCTCGTATGATTAAAGTTATACTATATATTTATTTTAAATTAAATTTAAGATATATTTGACTTAATAGAATTAATATTGAATAAAATTTTGGATCAAATTAATTGATGAATAATTATAAAAGGATAAACCCTTTATGGTTTATGGTAGAAGTGCAACATATTACATAAATCAAGGGTATTTGTGTCCATGAACTAAACTCTTATTATTTTAGGGGGTACTTGGAGGTTTTAATAGTAGAAGGGGGTATTTGATACAAAGTAAATAGTACAAGGGAGTAAAGTGAATTTTACCCTAAATATTATGATATATTAACGTAATTATATTATATTTGTTTTTGAATATTAAGATGTAATTGAATTAATAAATTGATTTTATCAAAATTGAATTTTATAGTTTCATTTTTAGAGTTGATATATTATATTTTATTTTTATATTAAGTTAGTTGGGCCCCTACACGAAGTTTCTAATTTCGTCAATGAAGAATCTACTAGAATTATATTTTGTGAGACTTTACACAAGTAGCCACTCCTCACTCCACAAATGCTAGTCAATGCAACAACTCAAGGTCATGTTCCCTAACCCCACTGATCTAGTCCTCTGTAAGTCAATGGTAGTAGCGAATTATCTGGTGTTCCTCTCGTAGGAGGTCTCTCATACTCGCTCCTGGTAGCACTCCTCCTATAAGGCTATCTTTCAATTCTTACTTGTATTTAGATGACACTCCTCCCGTAGGACAATCTTTCAATTCTTATTTCATATCTAGAAGAATTCATATCTAGATGGTGACACTCCTCCGGTAGGACAATCTTTCAATTCTTATTCATATCTAGATGGTGGCACTCCTCCGTTTAGAGTCTCTTTCAAGTCTTACTCGCATATGGTCCCTACTTCTTTCACAGTTTACCCTTCAACTTGTGCGTGAGCAGGGGCGTTTTCTTGTGGGAGTGTAGGGGGGCTTTAGGGCTTCTCCAATCGGACGCCAAATGAAGTATCAAATGCTATTTTGGTGCAAATTGCACACTCCAACCAGGCGCTAAACTTCACGCCAAAATAGTGCCTTGAACAGTGTTGCGCCAGTGCGCAAAGATCGTAGCCTTGTAACGCTATTTTTTTTTTCCTTTTTTTTTTGTTTGTTTATGCTATATTTAAATTTATTATAATTATAATATGATTTATATTATAATAAATGCATAATTAATATCAATAAAGAAATTAAACTTAATAATTTGTATTTATGATTTTATTATTAAAAATATTAATATTACTAAATTTTAATTTTAATCGTAAATTGGAAAAAAATTAAAGGACAATTAAGTGATTTTAGTATTTATTATTTTTAATGGATATTATTTAATATATATAGATTAGATATAATAATATATATTCTTTAATTTATATGAATTTATAATACTATGTTAAAATAATTGGTTTTAATTAAATAGTTTTTGTATTGAAATAATAAAGAATATTCAAGGAATATTCCTTTTAATGCAAAATTTGAAGTAGAAGGATTGGAGATGGATTTTTTTTTTTTGAGAATAAAAGAAATTCATTCAACAACTTAGGACAATTTTTCCACATTGGCGCCACGATTACATGTTCGGCACATTCCCAATGGTTGGATCGAATGAGAGAAAGAGAAAGCATGCCGCTAACAAATGTGCGACGGAATTACCACAACGCTAACATAACTTGGTTCAAAACAAACAAAAGAAGAAGAAACATCTAAAATGTCCGCTACGACGTTGCCTACATAGGATAGGTCAGTCGAGTGTTCTCGGATTTTGTTGAAGATTATCAGTGTCCATTTCCGCAATCAAGTTTTGTATTCCCAGATTTCGTGCAAGATAGACCCCCTCCCTACATGCTATCGCTTCCGCCACCTCAATTGCCATTTCTTCCGGGTAAAAACGGGTGAGGCTTGTGACGATATGGCCTTCTGAATCTCTAAGCACTGCTCCGATTCCCATTCCAGTCCCTGGTATAATCGACGCGTCCGTATTCAATTTTATACATCCCATAATCGGTTTAGTCCATCGGTCCGTCATTTTCCTTTTTTCAACCTGGATGTGTGTGTTTTTCATCTCATTGTGTTCCTCCAATCTCCTCCCCGCAAACGAAAAACACCAATTATGATCCAAGATTTTGTGCTTATGTGTTTCCTCATTTCTAGCATGCCATGCAGTCCAAAGGAGTGTTGCAAATAATCCCTGAGAGAACATGTCCCCTGTCCGAGATATAACTTCTAACCAGTCCCCTATTGAACCATTTTGTTCGTGGGGTTGGATACTGATTCTAAACGGACCAGCCGCCCAAAAAAGGTAGCCCATGGGCAATCTCTTAATGCATGTTCAGTAGTTTCCCTTTCCAACCCACATCTGGTACAGGTGGGATCAGTCACAATTCCTTTCTTCATGAGGGCATATTTAGTTGGCAGAATACCCTTCAAACATCTCCACAAGAAGAAGGTAATTTTTGGCGGAATATTGAGTTTCCAAAGCCACTTCCAAATTCCTTTGCCGTGTCCTGAAGATGATGGTTGATTTTGCTCGTTCTCCTTGATTGCCTTCGCAATTTTATACCCAGATCGAACTTGATATAAGCCATCCTTTGAGAAATGCCAAACTAGTCGATCGGCTTTTCGATTAATGCGCAGCGGGATGGCTTGGATATTTTGAATGTCACTTTGGCAAAAATGATGGATGGATTTTAAGCTTGGTGCAAATATTGCACTATTTTAGTGCAAAAGCTGCACTAAAATAAAATTTTGGGTTGGAGATGGCCTTAGCCTCCCCAATTTTTTTCCAAAAACTCTATTATTTATATACATTTTATATTTAAATACTAATATTTGGAATTAAAACATTCAATTTTTATTAGTTTAACCCCCAATATTAAAGGTCTAGCCCTGCCCCTGTGCGAAACCGTAGCAATCAACTCCCTTTAAAAATGTTGGTCTCTCACTTGATATGCCCAAAAACATATATCATGACGCTCGACTTCAAATGTGGGTTTCTGGAAGAAGGCTAAATTTCATAGATTTAGGTTTTAACATAGAATAAGGTTTTCTCTTATATTCAAGTTCTTTTCAGAGCGTCATTAGCTTCTTCTCCATATCTCTGAAATCTTTATTTTATAGGTGAGCTTATGTTCATTGAAGAGAGACATATCTATTTCTCAAACTAGCCGTTGGATTTTATCATCATTATCCACCAGCTCATCCTCCATACTCTAACACCCTTAATGTTGCGCGCGGAAGACCTTTGAGTGTGTCTGCCTTCTAATTGATACGAGTGATATTTAAATTTCGTCCTTATTCTCCCCTCAGTCTTGGACGAAATAATATATAAGGAAATAAATTATTTAATCCCTTATGTCTCCACACATGATACTTGGCCAGTTAGCCCACTCAGCTTCAAAGTCTCGTTGCAGCTACATTATTGATGAAGAATGATATTGAATAGCTTTTAAAAATAACAGATAATTTTAAATTTTTTATGAAGCTGTGTATTAAATTTTAATAAATCTCTAAACAAAATTCACCAAAATTTTAGAATTTTATATGGAGTTGTGGTAAGCCACCATGTCATTGCCTTCATGAGTTCTACAATATTAATTAACAGTTATAATTATCCATACCTTTTAAGAATATAATAATTTTTCGTTATTAATTTTATTATTTTACCTATTAATTTGACCACAAGATGCTTCTGCAGTTGCAGAGAAACTCTGAAGCTAAAAATGTTAAAACACATGGAGTGATTAGTGGGTGGTAAAGGCATGGAATGCTCAACAGATTCACTTGTACTGAACATTTCCAACAAGATGCAGCAAAAAAACAAGGGCAAATCAAGTAAGCATCATTACTTAACAAAACATTAATTCTACCATACAATTATACAAATATTAATTAACTAGAGAAGAAAATAAAAATTGTATTCCAAAAAATTCACTAAAAATTAAAGGGGAAAAGAAAAAAGCAAATCAATTACAAAACAACTTTTCCGCGGCACAAAGGGCAAGAAGTATGGATCGATAGCCACTGAGAAATGCAATTTTCATGGAAAACATGGCCGCAGGGGACTTGCTTTCCCGTCCCGCCTAATCGGAATCCCTCCAAACAAACTGTACAGTTACGGCCGCCGCCCATAACCACCGTAGGCATTTCGTCGACCATGTGGCGGGCAGCCGCCGTGGACTGAGCATCCGGGTGGCGCTCACTCAGCTCCTCCATGCTTGAATCATCGGGCATCGTCAAGGCCAAGTCGAGGTCGAACAGTTCATCCATGCCGATCTGCGACAACAGCATCGTGCTCTGTGTGTGTATATATATAAAAGCTGGAAGAGAAGTTAAAGAAAGCAAGGATTATAAATAAAGGTGGAAGCAAGTTTGTTGCGTATCATCTGTTTGATACTTTGATTTATAGGATAAGCCGGCGGCGCAAGTTGATCGAGCGTGTTGACTTTTCTGTTCTTCCAGGAACGTGACAGCCGGTGTTATTGTTCTTTCTTGGACAAACCTTTTTGAAAAAGTGCATTTCAAGAGTGGGAATTGGGAAACATGTGTACAATGAAAATATTATTAAATTTATTTATTTATTTATTTTTGTAAGCGAAATTAAGGAATATATGAAATATAAAAAGATTTTTTGATTAATTCTTGAGAATAACGAACTGATGATTTTTCTTTTCTTTTTTTAAGAAAAAATGTATAATATTTTGGGGCTGATTTATTCTTTTGTAAGTCTTTTTATTTTTATAAATACAAATTTGTTATTAGTTGGTCACATCAAGTTGTTGTGGTCTTTATGTCGTTATTATATTTGGGTAATAATGAATAATATATATTTATATTAAATTAATAATTCAAAGACACAAAAAATAAATTATTTATTCTTACAATGGTCGAAATATATAATATGAATATTTAAGTTAATTAAATAATCGAGATTCATACATAAAGATGATAAAAGATTTTTGGGAATATGAATATTCATTTTGGAATGTAAACAGCATTGTCTAAACTCTAAAATGGCCCCAATTCCCGGAAAAAAAAATTATGAATACGAAACCAAATTCATCCTTTTATCCATGAAAAGCACAAAGGACCGCGAGTAAAATTAAGGGAAAATTACACAGAATAAGCTGATTTTTGTACCATTACCACACAATACGCTCTAACTACTCTTGTGCCTATTTTTTCACTTTTGTGCCTAATTTTTTTACGCTCGTTGCTATTTTTTGATTATTTTTATTTTTTTTTTGTTTTTGTTTGTTCCTGCATTGTTTTATATGTTATATAAGTTGTTTCGAGTTTGTTTAAATTTGTTTCTTTATTGTTTCTATGTTGTTTCTTTGTTGTTTCGATGTTTCAAAACAAATTTAACCTATTTTTTATGCTGTTTTTTATTCATATGTTATTTTGTACTTTATTTATATTGTTTCGGTGTTGTTCTATAATATTTTTAATGTTGTTCTAATAATTGTTTTTGTTGTTTTCATGTAGTATTCAATGTGTAAATATAATTTTTACCTATTTTTAAGCTCTTTTTATTCATGTTGTGTTTTAAATATTTTTTACGTTGTTTCTGGGTTTTTTCCATACCATTTTTAGTGTTGTTTTGATATTTCTTTGTTGTTTCAATGAAGTTTACGATGTTTAAATACAATTTTTTACCTATTTTTATTAAAAGAAACATGTTAGAAACAATGTTGAAAAATAGAAACATGTTTGAAACATATTAGAAACATGTTAGAAACAATGTTGAAATACAGAAACATGTTAGAAACAATGTTGAAACAAAGCGTAAAATTTTCCGGGAATTTTTGCTGGAGCGTATTGTTGTGTAAAAAAAGTGCGGAGAGCGTAAATTTAGGTAAAATTGCACCGGGAAGCGTAAAAGGCTGACATTGACTTAAAAAAAGGTGGGTATTTCTGTCAATTGCCCCAAAATTAATGCAGTAAAGGTAAGACGGAGAAACTCTTGCACAAGTTGAATTATGTTAGAACTCAACTAATTACATGATAAATAAATTGTAGCTCGTCTAATTGAGCATTTGTAATATGGACCATTCTACCCGTCTCACTCTTCTCAAGATCTTGTACTAAAAAAAAAAAGAAAAACTAATTAAAATGGCAAGTGTCTTTTAATTTTTTTCCAAAAGCGATAGATTTTATATCATAAATCTCAATCAATACAACTATACAATTCGAGGCACACATGCCTAAGACCACCCTGTTAACAACATTACACAGGGGGAAACACCCACTCAGTGGGAACAAACTGACTGCAAGCCAAAACACCCTATACAAAGTTATATATATACAGGGTTAATAATGGTTGCTGTAATAAGCCAACCCCACAAAAAAAGAATACACTAGCTGAACATGCTGGTAACAAAAACATGTCCGCGGAGAACTTCACTGGACAGGGCGTCCCTAAAGCATCAACATCCCTTAATAAGCCTCCTCAAATTCACCCACTCCTTACACGCCAGCTTCACCACCTCCATCTCAGAAATTTTGATTCTATTAAAAATCCACATATTGCGAGTTTTCCATAGCCACCACAAAATATAAGTTGAGAGATTGATTATGTCAACTGAAACCGATTTACCATTCATTATGCAAATTTCATTCCACCAATTTTTCACAGAAAGTTTGTCATGAAAAATTCCATCCCAGCTAACCGTTGCCAACTCCCACACCCTTTGAGCCCTGCAACAATGAAACAAAACATGCTCAACCGTTTCAGCGATCTCCCCACACCAGCTGCAAATGGAATCAACTTTCATTACTCTTTTAATCAGCTGCCCTTTAACAGGCAAAATATCCAAGATTGCCAGCCAAAGAAAGTGCTTCACTTTGTTCTTCACCTTCAATTTCCAAAGTTTCTTCCATTGTCTAGATGCAATTTCCCTGCTTGAGCTCCCTTCGGCCTGAATCTGCATGTCCACCATCTGACGACACAAATCTTAATAAAATTTGATGGAATGAAATATTTTTATCATTGGAAAAAGTCCACACCATCCTATCTTTACCAAGGTTCTGATTAATGGGGATGGATAAGATAATCTGAGCTTCATGTACACTAAAGCATTCAGTCACAACTTCAACATTCCACCTCCCTCCCCCCTCATTAATCAACTCACTCACCCACACAGCTTTCTCCCTCCCCCAATACTTCCAGTAGGAACAACAAAAAAAGAATTTGAGACCCAAGGGTGTTCCCAAATCCTAGTAGACTTGCCATCAGCAACTTGCACCCTTAAGCCATCATCTAACACATAGCTTTGCTTTAAGGAATCCTTTCCACATCCATGAGTCTGTAGGCTTACCATTAATCTGCAGCAACCCTCCCTTAGGAAAATACCTAGCCTTCAAAAGCTTAGTAGTTGTACAATGATCCTCCATAGCTGTTAGCTAGCAAAGCATCATTAAACAACCCAATTTCATAAAACCCAAACCCCCCAGCCTCCTTAGGAAAAGTCATCCTATTTCATTTCAACCAATGCATTTTCTAACTACCATCTTCTTTACCACCCCACCAAAACCTAGCAACAACCCTATTAAACTCCCCAAAAATCCCAACAGGAAGCTTATAACAAGACATTACATAGTTGGGCGGGGCTTTTTACACTGATTTAATCAAGACCTCTTTCCCAGCAACACTAAGAATAATATTCTTCCAATTTGAGATCCTGGAGCTAACAACATCCAGCACATACTGAAAAATATCCTTTTTAGATCTACCAATGGTCGAGGTAAAGCCCGGAGGTTTAATTTTTCTTTGCTCAATCATACCATCAAGAAACAGAACATATCTTTGATTCTCCCCCTCTTTCAAGATTGGGGCTAAAAACACCGATGATTTCTCAAAATTTATTTTTTGCCCAGAAGCCCCACAATAAGAGTCCAACAACCTTTCAAGCTCCACAGTTTGTTTCACATTGGCCTCACAAAATAACAAAACATTATCAGCAAAGAACAAATGAGTGATAGGAGGAGCTGTTCTAGAAATTTTCAAACCCTCTATTTTAGCCTTATCAATGATACTAGAAAAAACTTCTGACACAATTAAGAACAAATAAGGAGATACAGGATCCCCCTGTCTTATACCTCTCTGGGATTCAACATAACCACAAGCTTCCCCATTAACCATGAAGAAAAAGAAGGTGAGCAGACAAACCCCTCCACCCAAGACAAAAACTCAGAATTAAAGCCCATCCTCTCCATAACCCTAGCCAAAAAATGTCACTCAACCCTATCGTAGGCTTTGACCATATCAAGTTTAATAGCCATAAAAGCTTTCCCCCCTTTTCTCTTAGAATTCATATAATGAAAACATTCATGAGCCATCACAATATTATCAGAAATTTGCCTACCAGGCACAAATGCAGTCTGACTCTCACTAATGCACAAAGGAAGACAACTTTTTAATCTATTAGCGATGATTTTAGAAATAATTTTATACACAGTGTTACACAAACTAATGGGCCTATAGTGGGAAATCGAGGTAGGATTCTTGACCTTAGGGATAAGAGACACTAGAGTGTGATTCATACTTTTAAGCAATTTAGGAGACTTGAAAAAAAATTTAACAACAAAGCAAACATCAGACTAGACAATATCCCAAAAATTTTGAAAAAACAAAGGAGACATACCATCCGGACCCAGAGACTTACAAGGACTGAGAGAGAATAATGCCTCTTTGATTTCCAACATTCCAATTGACCTTGACAACCACTGATTTTGGGAAGAAGTAATAGTTCTTGAGATACCATCCAAGACAAAAGATCAGTTGCAGGCTGAGTGGAAGAGAACAACTCCTGATAGTACCCAGAAATTTCTTTTACAATCTCCTCTTTACTGACACATCTACTCCCATCCCCTCTAACAAGACTCTCAATACAGTTGATTTTATTCCTCTGTGTACAACATGCATGAAAGAATCTTAAGTTCCTATCCCCTTCTTTTAGCCAATGGTTTCTAGATTTCTGCTTCCAAAACAACTCCTCACTAGCATATGCTTAATTCAATTTCCCTTTCACCACCTCCCACTGACACCAGTCTCTATTCAGACCTTTGTTGTTTAACTCCTCCAACTGAGCAGATAGATAAGCTATGTCTCGGGCTGAATTAGTATGAGAGCTTCTATTCCAAGCAAGCAGGCCCAATCTACAACACCTGATTTTCCCTTGGAGCTGAAACATTGGGGTACCAACCACTTTGTTTTTCCAAGCATTTTCAATCACCTCTTTAGACCCCTACATACTAATCCATCTACGATCAAAGGTGAATCTTCTAATAGCTTTCAGTTTCTCTGGTTTTGAGATAAAAATAAGCATTTGATGATCAGATGCTGATCTAAAAAAATGCCAAACTGATGCATTTGGAAACTTCAGGCACCAAGATGGAGAAGCAAAAGCTCTGTCAATTCTCTCTTCCACAAATCCTTCCCCCTCCCTCAAATTTGACCAAGTAAAATCATACCCCGAGAAAGGAATTTCACTCATGTTCATATCCCTCACAAAATCATTAAAAATTTTAAAGCTAATTCCCTGTCTAACTCTACCCCCTCTCTTATCATCCCCACTTAAAATATGATTAAAATCACTAATAAGGTACCAATTGTCCCCCCATCTGCCCTTATCACCCACCAGAAAGTCCCACTGAGATTTTCTAATACTAGGACATGTACTAGCATATAAGAAAAGGGCCCAGCCCTTACCCACATCCTCACCCCCCTCAAAATCCACCATAATACAAAAAGCATTACATCTCACCTCATTAATCACCACTCTTTCAGACCAGCAAAGCAGCAACCCTCAACTCAAACCAGCAGGGTCCGCACAAATCCATCTATCATTCACTCCCACGTTTTTGCACAAAGTTGTAACAAAGCTCTTCTTCTTCTTAGTTTCACACAAGAACATAAATTCTGGGAAGTGGATTCTCAAACTCTCCTTGATTTGGGAAACTGTAGAGGGCCCCTCCAGACCTCTACAATTCCACACCATAACCTTCATTGAGGGGGTTGGGGCTGTCAAGGTTGGCTACCTCCACCTTCATCAAATTATCCACCTGTTCATCCTTCTGTTTCAATTTATTTCTATTGCCATTAGACTGTTTTCCACTCCCCTCTCCAGAAGACTCCTCCAACTCTTTTCTACTTATTTTTGCTCCACAGGGAATATTTTCTTTATCCTAAAAAATAACCATCCTATCATCTTTATTAACATTTCCTCTCCCTCTACCTCTTACTTCCTTTCTGCCTCTGCCTGCTTTTTCCCCAGTCACCCTTGCCTCCAAGCTTCCTCTATCAATACAGCTCAATGTCTTCTTGGCAGAACCTTCAGTAAATTGAATAGGCAACAATACTGATTAATATCTTCTTCAATCACATTTGTGAAGACACCTCTTTTCACTATCCATCTGGCAACTAACCCCTTCAACATTACCCCTTCAACATTACCAGCCTCAGCAGCGTCCACCACCCCTTCCTTGGACCCTCCATTTTTCCTTATTTCGTCTAGACCACCCTTATCTGCCTCAACAGGCATGGCTATTTTAGGCCCAAGATCTAGCTCGCTTCCCCTCTATTCCTTCACTCCTTTTCACCGAACTCTTATGCGGCGGACTACTCTCTTTTTTAATCCCGAACAAACCATCCCCAGCCTTAAGCCAATCCCCATATTGACCTTCATTTATCCTATATCCTTTAACATCATCTCTTCGAACCTGACATCCTCTTTTGAAATGGGCAATCATATCACAGTAATGGCACAACCCAACCAAATTTTCATACTTGAACTCCACCCACCATTTAGTCCCCCCTAGGGTAATATAATTGCCTCTCATGAGGGGTTTATTCAAATTAACCTCAACCAAGATTTTTATAAACCTCCCTTTCGCACTACCATATTCCGAAATGATGATATCGCTAATATCACAGAATATTTTCCCTATTTTTTGTCCCATTTCGGAGGAATCCAGTGGTTCGGCAACTTCCATATTTGAACCCACAGTTGTACCGACGCAAAATCTTCTTCTTTAATAATACTCCCGTCTTCCCATTCTTTCAACAATATATACTGATACAAGTTAACCACTACTTCCCTGATCTGGAAAGGAGCTTTAGTGACCCATAAGTTGTTTAGGGTGTTTTTAAGCCCAAAGATGTTCACTTTCTTCTCCCCATGAATTTTGCCGAACAGACATCTTTTGCTTTCATTGACACCCTTAACCACATCCTTGTCCTCAATAACCACCCCAGACTGTTCTTCGGACGATAAGGAGAACCTCTGCAAACTCTCCACAACATCGCTATCCATCCTGGATGGTATCCCCGACCACTCCTCAGCCCAAAATCAGTAGGTCAAGACCTGCAAGGAATACAAAAAAAAATTAAAAAACACCAAACAAACTCCGGTTACACACACACACGAATAAAGATAAGAACCACACCACCCTACAAGGAATACCCACACCGAACGAACGCACCCCCCAGCCCAACTCAGACGAGCTGCGCCGCATACACCAAGAGAACCCAACCCTAACTAGACAGAACCAACACTCAGTAAGGTAAAAATTCAAACGAACGAAAAAGCGGGAGAAAACTAGCACACTCTCTCATAGAGAGAAAAAACATTTCAGAAGAGAAGACTCCTTGCAAGTGTCATTATATATTAATTATAAGATAACTGTAACTTATTTGGCGTGTGGATGCAGGATTCGGTTTGGCTTTGAGCTAGAGTTTCCGGAGGAAATTGTTTTGCTATTTATATGTATTACTATTTTTTTGAGTACAATGGGAGGAATTTGGCGAGGGGACACACACACTCGTATGGAATCGAACCCGGATCATTCACCCTTATAACACATGTTTCAACCATTAGAGCACAAAGTTGATCCCTTATATGTATTACTATTACTATAACTATTACTATTACTTTATACATTTTTTTCCGATTTCTAAAGCTGAAAGTTTGAATTGGATGAAGTTTAAGTAAAAAAAAGAGAATAAAAGAAGCAATGTGGATTCGAAGTGAAGGGGCAATTTCTGTTTCATTAGTTACGGTGTGTGTACTTTGACACCACCTTCAATTAGGCCCAACTCAAAGTTATTTTCTTAGAGTTAGTCTCTTGTCAGATCCGTTAGACAGATCCAAATATCCAACTCGCAGTCAGTCCAGCCCATTGACTTGCTCAACCACTTGCTCAACCACCAACAGCCACACAACCACTAACATTACAAAAATCACATCCGCTGCTAATACATTCTAGATGGGCTACTAATACTTTTTAGGAGAACTACTAATACTTTTAAGACAGAAAACTAATATTTTTTAGGGGGCTACTAAAAATTTTAAGTATGACTACTGATATTATTAGGGACGAGAACTAATACTTTTATGGGGAACTAGTAATATTTTTTTATGAGAAAAACTAGTACTTTTTAGGATAAAGTACTAAAATACCTTTAATCAGAAAACCTAAAACTTTTTAATAAGACTATTAATATATTTTAGGGGGAGTACTAATCTTTTGAGGGAATAAATCAATACTTTTTTATGAGGATTACTAAAAAAACTGTTCAGGTGGATTACTAATATTTTTCCGAGGGATTGCTAATACATTTCACGGAAAATTAATACTTTGAGGGTTCTAGTGATTCTATGCAACTCTCTAATACTTTTCAAGGAGACAATTAATACATTTTAGATGGATTACTAATACTTTTGAGGAAAAAAGATGATACTTTTCATGAGGGCTACTAAAAATATTGTTCAAGGGGATTACTAATACTTTTCATATGTACGACTAATACTTTTCAAGGGAAAAACTAATACTTTTAACGTATCTAGTCAGACTATGCCATTGCCTAATATTACAAAAATGCCACAAGTACAGAGATCATATGACACTGGCCCAAAATATTACAAAAATGCCATCGAGTTCAAAATCACAAAAATACCACCGGTGCATGAGATTACAAAAGCACCCGGGTCGGGTTGGATTCGTCTACAAATTGATACAATGACGTCTACAATACTCGTTTGAAAAATCTTATGACAATAGGATACTACAAGAAAATTCTAGTTTACTAACAGAATTTACCGACATAAATGATTTTTTCACTACATTTTATAGTAAACTATAGAATACCGATAGAATATATAAAAAAATTATTTTTCTGCAAATTAAACTGACAAATGACCACCGTTTTTAAATTAACCGACAAAAATACTGTAGGTATTTACCCAAAGTTTTAGATTATGTAGGTAAATATTTACCTACAATGATATTACCTAAAATAATTTTACCGACACTTTACAATTATCTTAATATTTACCTAGATTTTTTTCAGAGATAAATAAGCGATTTATACTTGTAGTGCGAAGAAACAAAATATTATATACCCATGTTCTTAACTGAGATCACAAAAATAAGTATATAAATATACTCTTACCTTTTCGAAATGGTTTTGCATTAATTAAACTCTTCTACAAATAAAATCTTCAAATACTACTTAAAGCAACAAAATATTTATGATGCTGCTTTTTAGGACAGATCACTCCAAGTCAGGGATTCTGATAAAAGTTTTTCTTCCCAATGGGGAAGTCTTCAAGTCTTATTCTCCAAGTGCTGGAAATCTTTCGATAGGGAACTTAACTGCACACGTACGCAAACATTGGGGGGTCCCTGGGTTGCTCAGGAAGGCCCCTCCGACGCTAAAGTCAGCACGGTGATCGAGAGAGAATAATACAGTAAACGAATACTGAATTAAATGCGTAGGAGTAATTATGAGAGAATTAACTTACAAATGAAGATGAGGGACTTTTTTATCCTGAGCAACGGGCCACGTGGGCCGCATAGAAGAAATTGGCCTACGGGCCAGTCCCGGACTCCTTTGGGTCGGGTTATTCCATTAATAGCCCATTGGGCAATGAATATTATATCAATATATAAATCGAATTATATATTTAAGGGATAAATTTACTTTTGGTACCCAAAGTATTAGCGGTTCTCACTTTTGGTACCCACTTTTTGGAGCTTATCATTATTAGTACCCAACGTTTCAAAATTCACCCATTTTTGGCACGTTCCGTTAGTCCACCGTTAAAGACTAACGGTTGACCAACTGTAGCAGGGTTTCCACGATTGGCGCATGCTTCACGGCGTCTCCGGCGCTGATTTTGGCGACCCTAGGTGTCATGCAACCACTCATTTTGAGCGTATCCGCAAGCCCTATAATGCCCAGTGGTCAATTTCATGATTTGAATTCATCTCCGATGCCAATTGACGATAATTCAAAAAACCCAAATTCAAAGCCAAATTCCATCAAAGATACTTCCCCAAATCCAAAATTGAGCATACCATCGTATTCCTCAACTTAAGGCGCACAAAGCCCACTCCTCAATCGGTCTGATTTGCCCCCCGAACCAAAAACGCACAAAAGGGATCTTAAAATTGATTTTTCGACTTTTAGGGGCCCGTATCTCCATGTTGCCGGCCGAATTGGCCTCCGGCCAAGAAGACAAAGTTGCTCAGGATAAAATTTTGAGTCATAATTCACCACCCCCGTCCAACATTGCTCCGACTCCGGCCGGTCAACCGTTAGTCTTTAACGGTTGACTAACGGATCGTGCCAAAAATGAGTGAATTTTGAAACATTGGGTACTAATAATGATAAATCCCAAAAAATAGGTACCAAAAGTGAACATCGCTAATACATTGGGTACCAAAAGTGAATTTATCCCTATATTTAATTATTAAATATTGTTTTTGCCACCAACATAAGCCCCCTAGCTCCGATGCTGCGGAGGCATCAAGCAGTGTGGGAGATAAATCGGTATCGTGTCTGGCTTAGTTGGGGAGTGTTTAACTTTCCAATAACATCGAGTGGACCCCCATGAGGAGACCCTTCCCTTCCGAGGTCTCAGCTGGAGAGGGTTTCTTCTATGAGGAGTCCCCTTTGGGGGGAGCTCAGCTTTGACTATATCTTCCAATTCCCTTACTTGGTAGAACACTTAGTAAAATTTTCTTAAATATTTTAGGGAGGTACCCACAGAGAGTTGTAGAGAGGAGTAGAGTACATCGAGTGAGAAGAGCTAAGATGAGAGCCCGAGAGATGGGAGAGATTGCTTAGGGTGCCTCTCGGAGCGAAAGATTAAGCCCCCATCCTTCATTCCTTGCATTTTTCTCTATCTTTTTCGGAGTTTTTCCCTATTTTGAGGCAGATTTCGGATTTTGGCCTTTTTCATTTCCGCATTCCTCCGTCTTCCCCGAAGTTTAGCTTCTGATTCTTTGTCCGTAGGGACTTGTTTATATTTTGTGTAGATATGGATCCTTCCTTTCGAAAGAAAGTTCTAACTCCTTCGGAATGGCCAGAGATACTTGTGTTTAATTTTAGGGGACATCGTTCCGCGGCCCATCGAGGGCGCCCTTCCGAAGCTTTCCCCAAGTTCTTACTTTAGCGCTTTGATATCTTCCCTACATGTGTTAGCATTTTTGCCTTCTTTTTGTTTCACATTCTTGGCGGGGAAGAGAAATTTTCGGGGACCCCTGTGAGGAAGCCCCTTCCCTCGGGGTCTTAGCCAGAGGCGGGAAAATTTACTAGGAACCCTGTGAGGAGACCCTTCCTCTCAGGGATCTTAGCCGAAGAGAGTTTTTTCAATAAAATCGATAGGATCCCCGTGAGGAGACCCTTCCTCTCCGGGGTTTTAGCTGAAGAGGATTTTTTAATAACATCGAGAGGATCCTAATGAGGAGACCCTTCCTCTCCAGGGTCTGTTGGGATATTTATTATATAGATTTTGATAATGGTATGTAAAACTTAGATTAAGAAGTTAGAACCACATTTTCTATTGTAAAATCAACTATGTAATAGATAGGATCTATGAGTGTAGTCAAAGAAGCCATCTTTGAAGATTGCGTAACTTGATCAAGATCAAAATGAAGAATCGATTGTGTTGCGGTGAGTGTCGAAGAAAGTTTGGTCAAATATGATGAAAAAGTCTTTCTCGTCAAAGATACTAATAGCTATGTCACTCCCAGATGGTTGGAGAAGACTCTCAAAGGGGTTCAACAGCAAAAAGGGCTCAAGAAAGCTAAAGATGTCCGTTGATAAGTAAAAGTCAAAATATTACTGAAAGAGGAAAGAAGACAGACTGCAACCTTAAAGATGTATTGTTGAAAGAGTGCAAAATGCTAGGAACCCATGGGATGTTCCTCAGACACTAATGCAAACTGCATGCATTAAACCAAGGTTGGGTCAACATCAACTCTTTGAACAACAAGATAAGTCAACGACCATGAAGTGGAGTTTGAAAATGCATCTATCTCTTCAACGGATATATTTCTGAACTGCCACTATAAAAGGCTGAGGAGTTCATTTGAGAGAGTAAGTGACACATACCTGCAAACATTCAAGCAATCTGAGCAAAGAGCAAAATAATCTCAAGAAATACACTCAACCCTCAAGCCTAAAACTCGAAGTATATTTGACCAACACTTTCAGTAAAGGAAAGAAAAGCTTCAAAGTTGTTGAAGAGGAAACTTGTTGAAAGACAAAGACGTTTGCACATCCAAGGTTGAAGGAAATTATAGTGTGGTTCAAGTTAGAACTAAGCTATGGATTCGTTGGAGGGCTTCGTGATTATATCCAAGAATTCGAAGGACTTGATGTAGCAGGACAACTATCTTGTGAAGAGCTGAGTCCCAAGAGTGAAGCCAGCTATGTGATCAAGGCTTACTCGGATTGTTCATCCCTTTTGTAACTCATTATTTCATTAGTGGATTACCTCCAGGAGTTGGAGAAGAGTGGAATAGAGGAATTACCCCATCCTCGAACCACTATAAAATTACTCTGTGTCTATTTACTTTCAACACATTTATTTCTTGCATATTTTATATCTGCTAAATAGATAAATTTGCTAAGTCAACTGATAATAACTTAATTAAAACAAGTGTTGTAAAACATATTTCAAACTAGTTAGGTATTTTTAAAAGACTCACTTCACTCACCAAAACCAAGTTAGTCATGTATTTTTAAAAAGCTCACTTCACTCAAATTGAGTTACTCACAACAACTCATCGAGTTTGTTGAGTGGTTAAATCTACTATTGAGGTTGAACTAAGTTGTCCCTCAGGGCTTAGTTTAGCTTGCATTAAAACTTTGATTTAAAGATAAAAATTGAAAATTGGTTAAGTCTATTCAACCCCCTCTTCTAGACTTAACATAAACACCCCTTGGGACCTACAAGTGGTATCAGAGCAGTTGGTTCAAAGAACCTTTCGCACTGGTTACTGAACTAGATCTCATTCTTTTTAAAAAATACAACACTTGATCGTTTTTAAACTTTCTTTCAAAAGTTATTATCATGGAAGCAAATCTATGATTGGAAAATTCGCATGCAGGCACATCTCTCAGCACTACACGATGAAATATGGTTTGTCATTAAAGATGGACCTATACAGATCATGAAAGTGAATACATATGTGAAAGTCAAACGCTTCTTCGGGCCGGCAAGGAGATCTTTCTTTGCAACACCTACTGCACTAAGGCCTGCTATGGCTGAAAAGCCAAGATGCGAATGGACCAACAAGGACATGAAAAAAATAATGCTAATAATAGTTTTTAAGCTAAAAAAATGGATTTACATAAGGTTAAAATCCTGTGGCTCCCCATCAAATCATCAGACACAACAACTACACCAATAGCATTTGTAAAATTCAGAGTGTCAAAAATATAATATGTTAAAGCAAAGAAAAAAGAGCATATATGTTAGTGCAACCAAACTTTTGAATTAGGGGAATCAAACTCTTATGTATTATATAAACACAAATACATACTAGGGATTACCAAAACTACTCAAGTTGTATATAGAAAAAAATTAATCTAGCAGCTTTTTTCCTATTTGTATAACATATAATTTTTCTCTATTGATAACCAAATGCTCAATGCAGCAATAATGTGAATTACTGAGCAACTAGTACTAGCAAGAGTCATCACCAACTAATGTGTAATTTATAACAGAGCCATCAATCCAATCCAATCCAAACTAGTACTATGTCACCTTTTCATCGTAAAATAATCTGCACATTTATAAAATTGTAAGGCAGAGTATCGGAATACATACCTAGAATATTAAGCATCAATCCAATCCAAATTTGTATCATCCAAATCTGATTCCTTTTCATGGCTCTCAATGGATTTATCATTGATTAAAGTATTGTGTTGCATCTCAACAACCGTGTGAGGTATGCCTTCTCTACACCACCTTATATCATCATTATCATCAACCATATCCTCTATTATGCCCTCAATTGATTTCTTAGGTGCATAATGCCAACCCTCTTCAATAGAATATTCTACGTAAAAGACATGATGTACTTGTGATGCCAAAACAAAAGGATCGTCCGCATAATATAACTTGTTGAAATTAAAACGAGTAAGGCCGTAGTCGTCCCTTTTCCACATGAAACCAACAGATCTCAATAAGATGACATTGAAAGAGCTCCAATAGTCTAGCTCGATGATCTCTTGAATTGCCCCATATTAAGCAACTTTGTCAAGAACATGATTATGATCCTCGATCGGCAAACTCCAAGTTAACGCAATCACAATGACTCCACTATTTTGTGATTTGCATTTTGTATCATGTTCTATAGTATAAAACTGATATCCATTAATATAGTAACCTATATATCTCCTTGCAACATTACAAGGACCTAAGGACAACCACTTAATATAATCGGAACTTGGTCCGACTCAACTTTTTCTCCGATCCAAACCATGAATTTTTAGCTATGTTGTTGAGCTTCCTCTATCTTTTTCTTTGTTTATCTTTTGACTTGGCTTTCAACATACTTTCATAAAAAGTCACTCACCGCTAATATTTCGAACTTGTTCATCCCGACAATTGAACAAAACATATCGATGTGCTCTATTCTTCGTCAAGAATCTAGATAGAATGCATTTTCTTTCTTTTTCTTATTGCTTATCCCAAGAGGATAACCTATTTTTGGAAAAATAGGGGATTTGTCATCACTCACAACAACTTTCTCATAACTTTCTTGTGACTCCTCGATCGTTTTCTGGAGCCATCATACAAATACCTTGAGCAGAATATTAAACACTCTTCAGCCAAATATCTTTCAGCTATAGAACCCTCCATACGACTACGATTTCAGACATATGATTTTAGTTTTCCAAGGTACCTCTCAATTGGGTACATTCACCAACCGATTCTTCGGTCCAAATAACTTAACTTCATTCACTAAATGGATAGGAAAGTAGATTATGATGTCAAAAATGAAGGTGGAAATGTCTTTTAAATATACAAAGGATTTTAACTATTTCACCTTGCGATAGTCCAGATCTTGTGGATTGATAACTTTATTGGAAATGCCTCTAAATAAGGTACCCAATCTTATCAAAGCAAGATCCACATGCTTAGGTAGAGTTTTCCTAACTGCAACTTGAAGTAAATACTGCATCAAAATGTGTGCATCATGGCTTTTGCAACCTGATATTTTCAATTTCATCATTTGCACACAATGTTCTGTATTATATACATTATTACCTTATTTGTACTTATCCATTTATTTTTGAAATAATTACAAAAACACTCCTGAAGTTTGAGCTAATTACAAAGACCTGGAGTTGTTTCAAAATTACTAAAATAATTCCCTGGGTTTGATTATGTTTTAAATTTAATGCGAAACTAATCGTAGTATTTTATAGTGTTAGTGGATTTTTAAAATATTAGTAATTTAAAAAATGTAGGTGATTTGTCACTAATATGTTGGATTTTTTTCGATTTTGTTGGGTTTGATTTCTAATTTTCTTTGCCATCCCCAAGGCCAGCCCTTTCTAAGGGCATCAAAGAGCAACGACCTAGAGCCTCCGATTTTGAGAATTCCCAATTTTTCGTAGCCTTTATATATATGTATAAATATTTTATTAAGTTTTTTTATAGGAGACTGAAAAATTAAAAAATACCAAATGGCCTTTTGTTTTCAAAGTTGTTCTAAAAATGTAATTTAACTTCTAAAAAGGGAATAAAACTCAATTTTATAATATAAATCCAAAATAAGTACAAAAATCTTACATTTTAAAACAATCACAAGGAGAAGAGAATACAATTTTACTTTAACACCATTCTATTTTTCTCGCAAGAAATAATGTTTGTAATATAGGTTCGCGAGCTTATCTTCATTTTGCGCCAACCATTATCACATAACAATGAGATTGTTTTAGTTAGACTTAAAAAATCAAATAGTAAAGACAAGCTACACATTGTGGTCCTTATCCAACTTCCATTACCATCATAACTTGTCTTAGCTCCAAATTTGTAGCTTTGATGGCATTCACCGTTCACATCTCACGGACCAAGAGTACTAACAATCACTTTGGAGTTTGGATAGACCAATAGAGTACAAAACAAAAACAACAAAAATGTAATGATAGTATCACATTGTTCCCAAAACTAGTATACATTTGCTTATCATAGGCTACACGGCTAATTTGATGTTAACAAGATTGATGTGGTGCAACATTTTCTTCTACAAAAGATGCCGACTTACTATCTCATGTACTTAATAGCATTTCTTGCTTTCTTTTGCAGCAAACAAAACCACGATTGTTACCATGAAACAAGGGATCCGTATTTTTCCGGAGATTCTGCAAAAAGAAATTAAATGTAATAATGAAATACTTATACCAAAAGAACATTCTTCACAACCCATCACCAGCAAGAAGACTTCATTTATGCATTAATTTAAAATATATTGATTTCAACTAATTATAAAAATTGCAAAGTTTAAACTAAAAGAAAATTTTCAAGTTAAAGAATAAAATTTCTATCTAAACACAAAATTAAATTAGATAAGGTGCACATCGGTGAGGGTTACAAATTAAAAATCATAGATTGTACTAGCTTTAACTATGCAAACAGAGAGGTATCCCTATTCTAACTCAATGCTTCAGCTATCCAACCTATTTGTTCTTTCCAAATAACAACCTACCCGCACCGGTTATCATACGTAACTTAAAATCACTAAGTCTCAAACATAATGCTAATAATAGTTTTTATGCCAAAAAAATGGATTTACATAAGGTTAAAATCACTGGGCTCCCCATCAAATCATCGAACAACAACTACACCAATACATTTGTAAAATTGAGTGTCAAAAACATAATATGTTAAAGCAAAGAAAAAGAGCAAATATGTTAGTGCAACCAACTTTTGAATTAGGGAATCAAACTCTTATGTATTATATAAACACAAAGGCGATTAGGGGGATTACCAAAATTACTCAAGTTGTATATAGAAAAAAATTAACTGCAACAGTTTTTTCCCTATTCGTAGAACATATAATTTCTCTCTATTGATAACCAAATGCTCAATGCAGCAATAATGTGAATTACTGAGCAACTAGTACTAGCAAGAGTCATCACCAACTAATGTGTAATTTATAACAGAGCCATCAATCCAATGCAAACTAGTACTATGTCACCTTTTCATCGTAAAATAATCGCACATTTATAAAATTGTAAGGCGATATCGGAATCCAACCTAGAATATTAAGCATCAATCCAATCCAAACTTGTATCATCCAAATCTGATTCCTTTTCATGGCTCTCAATGGATTTATCATTGATTAAAGTATTTTGTTGCATCTCAACAACCGTGTGAGGTATGCCTTCTCTACACCACCTTATATCATCATTATCTCAACCATATCCTCTATTATGTGATCAATTGATTCCTTAGGTTCAGCCAAATATGTTTCCTCTGTTTGCTCAAAATCAAAAAATTCTTTCGGCAACTTTTTTATTGCATAATTCCAACCCTCTTCAATAGAATAATCTACGTAAAAGACATGATGTACTTGTGATGCCAAAACAAAAGGATCGTCCGCATAATATAACTTGTTGAAATTAAAACGAGTAAGGCCGTAGTCGCCCTTTTCCACATGAAACCAGCCGCATCTGAATAAGATGACATTAAAAGAGCTCCAATAGTCTAGCTCGATGATCTCTTGAATCGCCCCATATTAAGCAACTTTGTCAAGAACATGATTATGATCCTTAGTACTGGCAAAACTTGAAGTTAACGCAATCACAGTGACTCCACTATTTTGTGATTTGCATTTTGTATCACGTTCTCTAGTATAAAACTGATATCCATTAATATAGTAACATATATATATATATATATCTCCTTGCAACATTACAAGGACCTAAGGACAACTACTTAATATAATTAGGAACTTGATCTGACTCAACTTTTTCTCTGAGCCAAACCATGAATTTTTGGCTACGTTGTTGAGCTTCCCTCTATCTTTTTCTTTGTTTATCTTTGGACTTGGCTTTCACCATACTTTCATAAGAAAGCCACTCACTGGTGATATTTCTGAACTTGTTCGTCCTGACAATTGAACAAAACATATTGATCTTCTCTATTCTTCGTCCAAGAATCTAGATAGAATGCATTTACTTTCTTTTTCTTATTTCTTATCCCAAGAGGATAACCTATTTTTGGAAAAATAGGGGATTTGTCATCACTGACAACAACTTTCTCATAACTTTCTTGACAACTCCTCGATCATTTTCTGGAACCATCATATAAATACCTTGAGCAGAATATTAAACACTCTTCAGCCAAATATCCTTCAGCTATAGAACCCTCCGTACGACTAGGATTTCAGACATATGATTTTAGTTTTCCAAGGTACCTCTCAATTGGGTACATTCACCAACCAGTTACTGGTCCAGTCAACTTAACTTCATTCACTAAATGGATAGGCAAGTGAATTATGATGTCAAAAAATGAAGGTGGAAATATCTTTTTAAATATACAAAGGGTTTCAACTATTTTACCTTGCAGATAGTCCAGATCTTGTGGATTGATAACTTTATTGGAAATGCCTCTAAATAAGGTACCCAATCTTATCAAAGCAAGATCCACATGCTTAGGTAGAGTATTCCTAACTGCTACTTGAAGTAAATACTGCATCAAAATGTGTGCATCATAGCTTTTGCAACCTGATATTTTCAATTTCATCATTTACACACAATGAGCAATATCTGATACACACCCGTGATAGCTTTGCTTTCTTCAACACTTTACAAAACAACATTTTCTCCTCCATCGTCATTGAAAAACATGCTTTAGGCAACAAGCAACGCTTGTTAACAGACTCCTTAGGATGTAGTGATGTTCTGATCCGAATTTTTTTTAGATCTAATCGAGCCATATGATGATCTTTTGTTTTTCCCTGTATCTCTAGTAAGGTCCCGAGCACATATCACTAATATTTATCTTTATGTGCATGGCATCTAAATAATGGCGAGGTGCAATATGCTCCCAATAAGGCAAATTGAAAAAGCATGACTTTTTCCTCCATGGGCAATTTTCAATTTTCATTTTCGAATGTGTCTTTCCAAATTTATTTTTGAAATACTATAACAAATATAGGATTTTGGTGCCCGCTAAAGGGTCTGGAGCTGCCCTCTTCTCTGTTTCTCCATTGAAAGACTTTTTATCATTACACCAATGATGATCTGTATCCAAAAATCTACGATGGCCCATATAACATGATTTTTTACTATTATTCAAATATAAGTGTTTTGTTTCGTAGTGACAGTACGGACATGCATACTTCCCTTTCGTGCTCCAACCAGACGACATAGCACAACCAGGGAAGTCACTTGTTGTTGACTGTAAAGCATCATACATCTGAAATGGTTGGCGCTTTGATACATCATACGTCTCTACACCACAGCCCCACAAATCTTTTAATTCTTCCATCAAAGATTGAAGGTAAACATCAATATCATTTCCAGGGGAAACTGGCCCTGTGTAGGTCCCAAGGGGTGTGGTGTAAGGTTTAGAAAGGGGGGTTGAATAAACCTTACCAAATTTTTGAATTTAAGTCCTTTAAAAACTTATTCAACAGAGTTGACTCAAACAGCTGTGTCCTTGAGGGACAGCTAAGTTGGCTATTCAACTGAGTTACCCACTCAACAGACTCGATAGAGCTGTTGATAGTATACCTCGGTTGTTTAACCCAAATACTTAACTTGCCTGGTTTGGTTTTTAACAGCGGAAGACTTAACACCCTTTGATTTGTTTAAGGTTTGTTTTTAACACTTGATTTTTAGCACTTGGTTACTTATCAGTTGGATAGAAAATATGATACTAATAGCAGATATAAAGTAAATATGCAGGAAGGTAAATTTGCTGAAAGTAAATGACACAAATATTTTATAGAGGTTCGAAGATGGGGTAATTCTTTCAATCCTCTTTTCTCCAACTCCTGGAGGAATCCACTATGTAATAGATCAGTTTACAAAGCGGTGAACAGTCCGTAGACAACCTTGATCACACATCTCACTTCTCAAGTTCTTTGATTTAATCACGAAGCCCTCCAACAAACTTGATAATGGTTCGACCTTGAACCTTCCTACAATCCAGGCTTGGAAAGTAGACCCCTTTGGTTTCTTCAAAAGTTTCCTCTTCAACAGATTTGAAGTTGTCTTTCCTTCACAACATGTGTTGGAACGAATTCCTTCGAGTTTCAGGCTTAAGGATTATCTTGATAAGCTTTGAGAATATTGCAGGTTATTTGCTTGAATATTGCTTCCTTGTTCGTGGTTCAGGTCACCTATTCTCAATAACTTCCTCAGCCTTTTATAGTGCACATTTGAAATTTTGCCCGTTGAAGAGATAGGCTAATTTCAAATGTTACTTTTGTGGTTGTTGGCTTGTCTTGTCTTGGTCTGCAGTCCTTGATGTAGACTTTTTCTCGTATTAATGGCATACCATCTTTGCAGGTGTCTGACACAAGATGCAGTGTTTCCCATTGGTTCATTGCTTTTGCACATTTCCGGGAAAAACACTTTTAGACCTGACAACTTTACATGTTACTATATCAAGTAACATTTGTGACTTTATTTCAACGGATCTAAGTCAGTTGTCTTCACTAGACTGTTGTCTTTACCCCAGGTGACTTGAGTCATCTCCAATCATAGAATTGACTACATTGTCACTCAACTGACAGACTTGGCTCCTTAAGTTGACTTGACTGACACTTTACTCAGTTGTTCCTCAGCTTACTCTTTCTCAGTCGAGTCCTTGACTTCCTTCTTGACCACACTCAGCTGACACACAACAGAGTCTTCATTCCAGTCCGCAGTTGACTTCTTGTAATCCTTGGCATAGCTGACTTGACTCAGCTCTTTCAGCCCTATCTATTACAATGCAAATTACATGGAAAATGGGGTGTCAACTTCCTAGTTTAAGTTTTACATGGTATCATCAAAATCTAACAAATAAATTTCCTAACACCCTTGGATAATTAAAGATAATATAAGATACTCTGACTTCATAAATAACCATGGCGGTATATTATAGTTAACTAAAACAACTGGCCATGTACTATGTGTGGTGCTCATGGTTCGAAATGGATAAATACATAACTAGCAAGTCCCAATCGTACATTACGAGATTCTTGAGCAAAATGTGGATATAAGGAATCAAAATCTTTCCAAGCTTTGCCATCTGATGGATGTCTTAAGTTCCCATATCTTGGCCTTTACTCGCCATGCCACCTCATATAATTAGCCGTCTCAGAACACATAGACAACCTTTAAAGCCTAGGTTTTAAAGGAAAGTGCCAAATTACTTTACCTGGAACTAGACGAGCTTGTTCAGATCGATGGTTCTCATCGTTTCCCGACTCTTTTTCAACTTATTTCCACCTTGGAGCATGAAAAATATGGCATGATGTGGCACCTTCATGATCTTTCCAAAAGAGCATACAATCATTACGACATGCATCAATCATTTGACAATGAAGACCTAACTCCTTCACCAACTTCTTGGCTTCATTATTAAAAGACTTAAGCAACTTGGCTTCTGGAATCAATTCTCGTATAATTTCGAGAAGATCATAAAATGCCACATTACTTAGCCCATGCAATATGCATTATGCCTAACCGAGCTTGTATTGACGCAAACATCTCGGAAGATAGCGGTTTTGTAAAAATATCCGCTAATTGATCTTGAGATGGTACAAAAGATATCTCAATTTTTCGTTTTGAAACATAATCCCTTAGAAAATGATGTCGAATCTCAATATGTTTAGTACGGTTATGATGAACCGGGTTTTGAGCAATATTTATAGCGGATATATTATCACAAAAGATAGGAACACTTTCAAAAGAACATTTATAATCCGCTAAAGTTTGTTTCATCCAAAGAAGTTGTGTACAACAAAATGCCGCGGAAATATATTCGGCTTCGGCCGTTGAAAGTGAAACACAATTTTGTTTTTTTGAAAACCAAGAAACTAGGCAATCACCTAGAAATTGACATGATCCTAAAGTACTTTTCCGATCATCAATATTTCCCGCATAATCCGAATCACTATAACCTTTAAGAGAAAAATTTTCATTCTTTGGATAGAATAAACCATATTGAATAGTGCCTTTCAAATATCGAAAAATCCTTTTAACGGTACTCATATGAGATTCTTTGGGATTGCTTTGAAAACGAGCACATAGGCATACGACATGAAGAATATCCGGTCTATTTGCGGTTAAATAAAGTAAACTACCAATCATACCTCGATACTTGGATTCATCAACCGGCTTGCCTTTTTCATCTTTGTTAATCTTGACGTTTGTTGCCATTGGGGTAGAGACGGTTCTTCCTTCTTCAATGCCAAATTTCTTCAAAAGCTCCTTTGTATATTTTGATTGAGAAATATAAATTCCTTCTTGGCATTGCTTAATTTGAAGTCCAAGGAAGAAGTTGAGCTCCCCCATCATACTCATTTCAAATTCACCTTGCATTAACTTAGAAACTTTCTTGCACAAGGATTCATTAGTAGCACCAAAAATAATATCATCAACATAAATTTGCACTAATAAGCAATCTTGCCCTTTTTCAAAAACAAAGAGAGTAGTATCAACTTTACCTCTTGTAAAACCATTTTGCAAAAGAAAAGAGCTAAGTCTTTCATACCATGCACGGGGTGCTTGTTTCAAACCATACAAGGCCTTTTTAAGTCTATAAACATCATTAGGCCTAGAAAAATTTTCAAACCCCCGAGGTTGTTTTACATAGACTTCTTCTTGAATAATACCATTTGAAAATGCGGATTTTACATCCATTTGGTAAAGCTTGATATTTTTAAAACAAGAATAAGCAAGTAAAATACGAATAGTTTCTAAACGTGCTACGGGTGCAAATGTTTCATCATAATCAATACCTTCTTCTTGACAATAACCTTGAGCTACTAACCTTGCTTTGTTTCGAACAATATTGCCTTGGTCATCGAGCTTGTTCCGAAATACCCATTTTGTACCAATAATGGTTTGAGATGGAGGACAAGGTACTAATTCCCATACATCATTCCTTTCAAATTGATTCAACTCCTCTTGCATTTCTAAAAACCAATCCTCACTTCAATGGCTTCCTTAGCATTTTTAGGCTCTTTTTGAAATATAAGAGCTTTCTCGGCAAATTTTCCTCGAGTCATTACATTATCAAGGGGATCACCAATAGTAAGATCTTTTGGGTGATCTCCCTTAAATTTCAATGCTACGGGAAGATTCAAAGTATCACCTTTATCTTCTTGAGGAACAATTGAGCTTGAAGGTTGATCATTTTGAGTTTCATTTTGAACAATGGGTTCAATAATATCCTCTCCATCACTTTCATCATTGGGTATCCTTTCAACACCCGAAGCTTCATTGAATTTGACATGGATGGATTCTTCAACAACCCCACTAGTCTTATTGTAAACCCGATATGCTTTGCTCTTGGTTGAATACCCCATAAATATTCCTTCATCGGCCTTAAGATCAAGTTTGTCTAATTGATCCTTAGTATTCAAAATAAAACATTTACATCCAAATATTTTGAAATAACTAATATTTGGAGTTCTTCCTTTTCAAAGCTCATATGGAGTTTTATTCATTTTAGGACGAATATAAACTCGATTAATGACATAGCAAGCGGTACTTACGGCTTCGGCCCAAAAATATTTTGGAAGTGAAAATTCATTTAGCATGGACCAACTCATTTCTTGAAGTGTCCGATTCTTCCTTTCGGCTACTCCATTTTGTTGAGATGTCCTTGGAGCCGAAACATTATGACTATATCCCTTGGTTTCACAAAAGACTCTAAATTCGCCGTCAAATTCTCCACCCCGATCACTTCGAATAGACTTAATAATATCTTCCTTTTCATTTTCAATAAGTCTACACAACTTAACAAACTCATTAACGGCATCGCCTTTATTTGTAAGAAATAGAGCCCAAGTATATCTAGAAAAATCATCAACTATTGTTTTCCACTTAGACTTGCCATACCAATATCCCCATACAAATCAAGATGAAGCATTTGTAGGGGTTTAGTAGTGGAAATTTCATTTTTGGGCTTAAAACTACTCTTAACTAATTTGTTCTTTTGACAAGTGTCACATAAGCCAAGATTTTCAAAATTTAATTTGGGTAGTCCTTTTACATGTTGGTTTTTGTAAATAGTTTGCAAATTTTTGTATCCAACATGCCCAAGTCGCCTATGCCATAAACTAGTTAAATCATTATTGGCGACAAGACAAGAAACATTTTGACTAACCAAATCACTTGTACAAATTTTTGTAAAGATTGCCTTTTTCTAATTGCTTCACAAATAATTTTATCATTTTTGGAAATAAGGCATTTTTCTTTATTAAAAACAACATTACAATTTGAATCACAAAGTTGGCGAACACTTATCAAATTGAACTTAAGCCCTTCTACTAAAAGAACATTACTAAGAGAGAAAGAAGAGTTACCAATTTCTCCATTTCCAAGAATTCTTCCTTTGCCATTGCCGAACATGACCATACCCTCTTCTTGGAGCTTGATGTTGGTAAAAAGTTCTCTCTTTCCGGTCATATGGCGTGAACATCCGCTGTCCACGAGCCATTTTGAATCTTCTATTGTTGTTATAGCCCCTATAACCTACAAAAAGGAATTATTTTTAGGTACCCTATAATTTTAGGGTCCATGGGGTTAGCCTTGAGACCTTTAGGTCTCCAATAATAGCTAAAATTATTCTTCAATTTACAATTGCTAGCATAGTGTCCATTCTTACCACAATAAAAACAAGTAATAATACGAGGACTACTAGCACGTACAAAGGTTGGACCTTGGTCTTTTTACTTAAAAGCATTTTGAAAAGGTTTGTAACCAAGTCCTAACTTAGAATGCTCACCTCTTTGTGCATCTAAAATTTTTGTGACTTTATCCGTACTTAAATTGAATCGATGCACATCCTTTTTCAATTTTTCAATATCATTTGTGATCGTTTGTTTTTTGGTTTCAAGAGTACGGACCATAGTAAGAGTAATAGCATGAGCCTTATCAAGAGAATTATAGGAAGTAAATAATTTATCTTTTTCCAGTTTAAGCTCTTTATGCTCCTTTTTCAAATTCTTGTATTTAACAATCAATTTTTGAAACTCATTTTGCAATTCATCAAAATCACATTGTAATTAAACTAGGGAAGAAGATGAAGCATTAGAGCGTACCTCGGTATTTTCATCGTCTATGGCCATAAGATCATGTTCGGATTCTCCTTCCTCGTCGATTGTTTCAAGTAATTCATCCCAAGTTTGGACGTCCGCATTTAACGCCTTCTTTTTCGGAAAAGGCTTTTTCTTCTTTTGTTCCTCTTCCACTAATTTTGGGCAATCGGCTATGTAGTGCCCGGATTTTCCGCATTTCAAACAAGAATTGTCTCTTGGCTTTCTTGCTTTATTTTTGTTTACAAATTTTGCAAATTTTCTAACAAGAGCCGCCGTTTCTTCATCATCCTCATCACTAGCATAATAAACATTATTATAAGAAGTCGCTAAGCCTTTAATAATATTTTGCGTGCATCTTGGTTTAGAGGTGGATGGTTGAGAATTTTTCCTCTCCTTGAGATATACTTCATAAATAAGGAGGTTCCCAATGAGCTCATCAAACTTGAGTGTTTCAAGATTTTGAGCTTCCGTGATTGCGGTCACCTTTTTGGACCACGAGCCGGGAAGGGCATTTAAGACTTTGGTCACCTTATCTTCTTCGGAGATGACCTTTCTAAGAGCCACAAGAGGATTGACAATGTTGTCAAGCCTTTCCACCATTTTTGATATGCTTTCACCATCATGCATATTGAAATTTTCAAAGTCTTTCACAAGCATTGTTTTTCTTGCTTGCTTCACTTTCTTTGTGCCCTCATAAATGGTTTCTAATTTTTCCCAAACTTCATATGCCGATCGTATGCCTCTTATGCGATTATATTTGGTGGCGGTAAGAGAACAATGTAAAATGTTTAAGGCCTTACCGTTTAGAGAGAAAGCCTTCTTGTCATTTTCATCGTATTCCTTGAATGGCTTGGGAGTCGTGGTACCATCCTCCAATTTTGTTGTTGGTTGAACAACTCCTTCAATGACCACATTCCAAATATCAAATCCGCACCCTTGTAGAAAGCAGTCCATGCGGTCTTTCCAAAATGCGTAGTTGTTTGCGTCGAATAGTGGTGGCTTGTTGGTGGAGGCGCCGGTGGTGAGATAAGCTTCATTCGTAGCCATGGATCTTTCCTCTTTACTCGGAACGAGCTAGCCAAAGAGTTTGGCTTTGATACCACTTGTTAGTCCAAGTGGCTACGATAATCTAGAGGGGGGGTGAATAGATTATGCCGATTTTTCGCAAATCGCCCTCGTTTTTTTGAATCAACAAGTAAATGACAAGAATGTAAATGCGAAAATTAAACAACACTCGTTGATTTATAGAGGTTCAACCCACCTAGGGCCTAATCATCTACCACCCCAGTATCTCCGGGATGGATTTCAAAAAGAAAAAAAGATTTTATTAATTACCACAATTAATACAACACCTTGAGGATCACCACAATCCTCTTACAACACCTTCAAGGAGATTACCACAATTTTCCTTCACCACCTTTGAAGAGTACCACACTCTTCAAACACCTATCACCTAGATCACTCAACTGTATTCTTACCACAAGAATACTCACAAGGATGTCTTGTGTTGAATGATGGACAAAATTCAAGATTACAACTCTATAAAACCAATACAAAGATTGAGTGCAAGTGTAATCAAGAATAAAAAAGCCTAGACCTCAAAGATGTGCAAGTGAAAGTACTTAGGCTATTACAACAAGAATGTAAAAATGAAAGCTTGAAGAATTTGCAGATATCTTGTTGTGTATTTTGCTTGTATGTGTTGTCTTGTGTCTTCAATTCATCCTCTATTTATAGGAGAGTCTTCACCAACATAGGCTCCCAACATAGGCTCCTTCTTCTTCACTTTTGTCTACAAAAAGAGGATCACAAGATGTAGAAATATTGTACAAAAATGAAAAGTAAATCTTGCTGATAAGGATTGCAACGGTTGGAATTTTTGCTGTCAAAAATTACATAGGGCAACCGGTTGCCCTGTATAAGATTTCGAACGTTTGAATGAAAATAGTGCGATCCAGGTAGGGATTGCAGGGGGGTGCGACCGGTCGGCCTCACCCTTGACCGATCACCCTCCCCCTTTTTTCACAGAATTGGTTTCTGTTTCATTTTGTGCGTTCTTCAGGTACCGTTCGACCTTCTGTTCGACCGGTCGACCTCCAAATTGAAATGTTGTCCGATTTTTATCAAAAATAAACTTCAATAAATACTCCAAAAAATAAGTAAAAACATTTTAAATCACTTGGGAGTATTTGGACAACATTTATAAACATAGTAAACTCATTTAAACAAAACCATCAAAAGTGTTGTCCATTTTTATTGAATAATAAACTCTAAGAAATACTCCATGAAATTAGTAAAAACATTTCAAATCTTTTAGGAGTATTTGGACAACATTGTTTTGGTGCAAAAACCAATTAACACAAAATCATCAAAAGTGTTGTCCAATTTTATCGAGTAATAAACTCTAAGAAATACTCCAAAAATTAGTAAAAGCATTTTAAATCATTTAGGAGTATTTGGACAACATTTATAAACATTGTTTTGGTATAAAAACTCATTTAAACATAATCATCAAAACCTTGATAAAAACATTTATCTAACAGGAAAGTGTTTGTGATGCATGCCAGATGGGAAAGCAAATAAAATCCTCATTCAAAGAAAAGTCTAATCCTTCATCAACAAGGATACTGCATTTGCTGCACATGGATTTATTTGGTCCTGTTGAACCAGCCAGCATAAGTGGAAAGAAATACACCTTGGTGGTAGTGGATGATTATTCAAGATATACATGGACAATATTTATGTGCAAAAAGAAGGAAACTCTGCAAAGATTACCTCAGCTGATGAAGAGAATTCAAAATGAGAAGAGTCAAACAATTATCAAGATAAGATCTGACAGTGGAACTGAGTTTGTCAATGGAATAATCACTCAAGATGTGCGTTGAAAATGGTATTTCTCATGAATTATCTGCAGCAAGGACTCCACAAATGTGAATGGAGTAGCGAAAAGAAGAAATAGGACTCTCAAGGAAGTGCTAGAACCATGTTAGCAAGTTTGGATTGCCTAAAAGATTTTGGGCTGAAGCAATCAATACTGCATGCTACACTCAAAATAAATGCATGATCAATAGACAACTGACAAAGACTCCTTATGAAATTTGGACAGGGAAGGAAGCCAAATGTTGGGTACTTTAGGATTTTTGGATGTAAATGTTTCATCCATAACAATGGCAAAGATAATCTAAAGGCTTTTGATGCTAAAGTTGATGAAGGTATCTTTTTGGGATACTCGGTTGAAAGCAAAGCCTATAGAGTGCTGAACAAAAGGACAATGGTCATAGAAGAGTCCATTCACGTGGTTTTTGATGAACCTAATGTGAATGGAGAAGACATTGAAGAGTTAGCTGATAAGCTGAATCAGCCAACTATGCAAAAGAGTCCATATGTTGAAGCTGAAGCAGGAGTAATCAACCAAGATGAAGATGAAATAGCTGAATCTCAAAGACAGCTGGAAAATCTACAGCTGAATGATGATGAGAAAGCTTCTCAAAACAACACAGCTGCAAGACGACTAAACCCAGCTAACTTACTCCAACCTGATGTGAGATGGCTGAGAGACCATCCACCAGAGTTAGTTATTGGAGATGTGAGAGATGGTGTAAGAACCAGATCAAGAGCTCAACAAGAAGTAATGTTTACTTGTTTTATTTCCCAAATAGAACCAAAAGATGTGTCTCAAGTCTTAGATGACATACATTGGATTCAGGCTATGCAAGAAGAGCTGAATCAATTTGAAAGGAACAAAGTATAAGAATTGGTACAAAGGCCAACACACCAAAATGTTATTGGCACAAAATGGGTTTTCAGAAACAAAATGAATGAGGAAGGTTCTGTGGTGAGAAACAAAGCAAGATTGGTAGCCAAAGGATATTGCCAAGATGAGGGAATAGATTTTGATGAAACATTTGCTCATGTTGCAAGATTAGAGGCATTAAGGATGTTTCTTGCCTATGCTGCACACAAGAACTTTATTATATATCAAATGGATGTGAAAAGTGCATTTCTAAATGGAATATTAGAGGAAGAAGTCTATGTTGAGCAACCTCCAGGATTTGAGCAGAAGACTCTTGGAGATAAGGTGTATAAGCTCAAGAAAGCTCTATATGGACTCAAGCAGGCACCAAGAGCATGGTATGATACATTATCTCAATTTCTGACTGATAATGGATTCACCAAAGGCAAAGTGGACAGAACACTATTCAGAATCCAAGATGGATAAAGTATACTGCTTGTTCAAATATATGTGGATGATATCATCTTTGGATCCACAAATAAAGAGCTATGTGATAAGTTCTCAAACCTCATGAAAGGCAAATTTGAAATGAGCATGATGAAAGAGTTGATTTTCTTTCTAGGACTTCAAGTCAAACAGCTGAAGGATGGAACCTTCATAAGTCAGACAAAATACACCAGAGATTTAATGAAGAAGTTTGGTATGGAAGAGAAGTCTTCTGTGTAAATACCAATGAATACATCAGTCAAGATGGACATGGATGCAGATGGCAAGCCTGTGGATCAAACAAGATACAGAGCACTTATTGGGTCATTGCTCTACCTAACAGCAAGCAGGCCAGACATCACCTTTGCAGTAGGTGTATGTGCAAGATTCCAATCTGCACCAAAAGAAAGTCATATGACTGCAGCTAAGAGAATCCTAAGATACTTAAAGGGATGCCAAGAAGTCGGCTTATGGTATCCAAAGAAAGGCGGATTCAAGCTTATTAGTTATTCAGACTCTGACTATGCTGGATGTAGTGTTGACAGGAAAAGTACTTCAGGTACATGTCAAATGCTTGGAAACAGACTGATTTCATGGTTTAGCAAGAAGCAAAACTCAATAGCCACATCCACAGCTGAAGCAAAATACATAGTTGCAGGCAGTTGTTGTGCCCAAGTCTTATGGATGAGACAACAGCTAAGAGATTATGAATTTGAAGAAAATGAAATTCCAATTATGTGTGACAACACAAGTGCAATTGCAATCACTCAGAATCCTGTGTTGCATTCAAGGACAAAACACATTGATGTCAGAAATCATTTCATAAGAGATCATGTTGAAAAGAAAGACATCACCTTGGAATATATCTCAACTGATCAGCAGTTAGATGACATATTCACAAAACCTCTATGTGAATCAAGATTTGAAGAGCTTAAGCATGAGCTAGGGTTAATTGAGCTGAGTTGACACTCAGAAGACTCAATCAGAAGAGATGAAAGATGAAAAAGTAAAAATCGAAAAAGCTTTTCACTTCAGTCAAGTGAATCAGCTATATCGGAAAGTCAGTTGTATCGAGTTAGCTGACAGCTGAGTTATTTATGGAAGGAGAGAAGCTGAGTTAAAATCACTCCAAACTTGAGTTGAGTCACTTAATAATTAAAGTGGCAAAAACGGTGTCGTTTTGAAGAAGCGGGAACGGTTTAGTATTAAGCACCAGACATGCTCACATCAATCGAGTAAAAAGCTGCTATTATGTCCATGATTGGATATAAATGCTGCCGCATTAAATATGGAGAGAGATAATGCATTGTTCAAGACTCGATCATGACCATTGATCTTGATCAAATGATTCAAATTCTAAAACCGTCTCTTCAAGTCATATATATATCAAAGTTAAAACTTTCTCTCTCTTCACGCTCACATAATCATCTGTAAGCATTCAAAAGAAATTACTCTCTCTCTCTCTGCAAAACCCCACCGTCTCAAAAATCGAAATCCTTTGATTTTTCAAGCATCTATCTCACGCAAAAATGGCACCAGCACATGATTTCGCTAAGCTTGGCAAGCAAATCCACACAGTATCAACCGTGGATTTTGAGGGAATTATTAAGCAGGGTTCCGATGAAACCCTTGTGAAGAAAATAGCAGATAAGATCGAAAAACCAGGACTCAAACCTTTTCTCACGATGGAGTATCAAATGACATACGTTGAAGAAGTCGCCCAGTTTTACGTCAACGCCGAGGTGCATGACGAAGGGATTAAGTCCTCCATCCATCGCAAGGACATATTAATTACTGCTAAGGACCTTCCGGAGCACTATTTACTGCCGTCGGAAGGCATGCCGGAGATATATGAAGCCGTTGTCAACTTGGCTGCTGCATGGAAGGAAGTGGCCAAACCCGAGTGTGCTGCGAAAGTGGTCTACACAGCCGAGAAGAATCTGCTAAAGGATGATTATCATAAACTGATGGATATCGTCGCCAAGAGTGTAGACATGAAGTTTGGCAGCTTCAATCAGCTGTCAAAAACCAAGCTGATCATCATGGCTGCGATCATGGAAGAGAAAAAAATCAATTGGGCTGAATTCATATACAACAAACTCTGCCAGAACGTTGGCAACAAATCCATTAAGGAGGATGGATCCTTTGGAGGATCACTTGGCTATGGCCTAGTTATTGGCCATTTGATGGAGGTAAAGGGAATCCCTCTTAGACATGGAAAGCCTTTCCATGTAAACAAGAAGATGTTCAGGGCCAACCTATCAGGAGCCCAGAAGAGAGCTTATGCCAAGAGGGCAGATATCAGTGAGGGGAATCAGTTGAACCCGTCCACACAGCTGTTTCCTCCCCTCCAAAGAAGATAGCTTCCCCTGTAGCTGCTAAGAAGAAAGCTGCCCCTGCAGCAAAGAAGAAAGACGCCCCTGCCCCCGCAGCCGAGTCACCTGCCCGAGCAGCCGTGTCTCCTGCCCACGCAGCCAAGGCAGAGAAGGAAGCCCAAATACCTTCTCCGACAATCAGAAAGAAGAGGACTGCTAAACCAAGAAAGGCAGCTCCTCCATCAAAGAAAGATGCACCGGCCCCCGCCGCCAAGGAACCTGAAGATGAGGTATCCAAACCAGAAATTCCTCTGGAGAGTACCAAGAGAAGAAGAAGACTCACCAAGCTCTCGGAGCTTGAGAAGATAGTTGAGTCTATCACTCAGCTGGAGAAAATCTCTGAGACTGCTGAAGAAGTGCAGTCCCCAGAAGTTGTTGAAGAAACTGCCAAGTCTGCTGAGGATGGTCAGCAGAGGCAATTAGAAGACCCAGCTGTGGAGGCAGAAGAAGCAGTGGAGACAACATAATCCCCTGCTGAAGGTGCTGCTAAAGATGTTGCTGTGTCTCCACCTGCCCCAGATGCTGCTAAAGGTGAAGAGCAGCAGAGTATGCTACCTTCCATTCTTGAAAAGGAAAGACAAGAACAAGATGACGATGATGAAGTCATCATGTATTCTCCAATATACCCAGACATCCAGCGCCGTCTACGTGAATGGAGGGTGTGGAAACTGAGTCACTCAAGGGTGCGATTTGAACGCCCTGAGTTCATTGAAGAAGAGGAGGAATTGTTCGAATTTCTCGGCATTACCAAGGTGATTCAGGCCCTTGATGAAGAAAATTGCTTGAATATCTTACAAATCTTCAAGGAGAATGAACAAGCCAAAGCAAATGTGAAGAAGTCAAGCTCGTGAGAAGGCGAATATATGCCACTCACCGAACTGAGCACACTCATCCTCACATCGATGCACTCTCGGAAAGTGATGAAGACATGAATCCCATTGCTGCGAAGGAGAAGTTGGATATGCAGCAAGCCATGCGGGAATCCAGGCTAATGCATGAGCAACAATTGATGGAAGGACCAGGAGAGTCCTCGAAATCTCTCCTGGAGATTGATCCGTTGGGAGTGGTACAACAGATTGCCACAATTATTGCTGCAACCACATCCCCAGTTCACTCAGAGGACGGATCTAAGGGACTTAGCGATGAGACTGGGAACATGGGCACCCAAGTTGAGCCAACCCCTGTTGAAGGTGTCTTACCACTTGCCCCCACGGCTGAACACTCAATGGAAATAGCCGGGAGTCTGGAGCAGAGTGACCCCACATGTCGATCACTCAACCGTGAGCCACCGAGGGGGGAAACTCACTCCACTGCAGCAAGGTCGGAGAATGCTGCAGATGACTCCACACTGAAGCCAGGAGGCGAAGTGGAGAAATAATAAGAAAAAGAACAACAACAAGTTATCACTGACGAAGCTCGGACAGTTGAGTCTCATCACAAGAAGTGCCAACGCTGCGGCAGGCGAGGACGATGTTGTTGCAGTCGAGGCACAGGATGGAACTGCCCTGGGAGTTAACACTCTGGGCACCGAAAGTGCAATCCAAGGAGTTGAGACTCCTGTGGATGCCACCGTTGAAGACCCTAAGACAGTTGCACCTGTCGAAGGGAATGTACAAGGCCTTGCTGCAGTTGAGACTGCTGGAGGTAATGAAGGCACAAGGGAGGTTGAGACTTCCCTGGGTATGAATCAAGGAGAAAAGAGCATCCCTCAAGTCATCATTATTGACTCAGAAGATGAAATCAGTGCTCTTCATGATTCCCAAGATAATCATGATACAACATTCTTGGGATCTGAAGACGAAGCTGAGTCCACCCCTGGTGCACAAGACTCAGCTGAGGATGTTCTTCCAAGCACGAGTAAGCCAGAATTCAAGGTTGTTCGTCAAACTTTTAATTTTGATGATGAGCCAACCTCCCAGGCCTCATCATCCTCCGATGACGCTAATGATGCAGCTGAGGACACGCAAATTCATTTAGCAGACTCTACTGAGGCCGAAGAAGCTATCAAGCAGCTGAGGCTCAGTCAGCTGGCCAATACTCTGACCAAGGCCCAGCTGAAAATGAGTCATCTGTGTTGGCTCCCAAAGCTGCAGCAGACTCGACTCAACTAGGATCATCACGAGCACGAACAACTGTAGAATCTATACCATACGTGCGTGATGATGCATTCGAAGAAAGTTTCCCTTTCACAATTCAGCTGCCCGATCTTGAAGAAGAAACAGGTCATGAGCAGCGACGTTTCAACATCAGACATGATCAAGTTATTCCCACAAATTCCATTGTTCCAGCAGACTTTGATTTTGATGTTTGCTTGCCACCAAATGAAAACCGAGGTAATGTTGAAAGTCCGTGAAGTCTTCAAGAAAATCAGGGAGATTGAGAAGATTGAACGGCACCAGGCTTCACTAGATATGGGGCTGGACAACAGGGATGTCAACCTCACAGCAGATCTGCGAGGGATTGTGGCAATGATCAGGGAATGGTGTCAGCAGCAGAGTACAATGCGATATGAACAAGTTAGATACTTTAAGGCATTGTACAACAAAATGCTGGTCTGGAGCGCTGACAATGCTGATATGAAGAGGAGGATGCAGGAAAATATTGATAGAATGCATGCCTCTCATACAACTGAAATGGAGCAGTTGCGTGAATTTCAAAGAAAAGAACTACTGCGAGTTGAGGAGAATATGAATGCCAAATTCAGCCTTCTCATGGCTGAAATGAAGCTGGTGGCAGCCAAATCCAAAGCCACCCGCTCAGAATTTCGAGCAGCATACTCCGCAGCAGACTCCAAGCAGAACTCAACTCTCAGCCGACTGGACTTCATGCTCGCTGGATTGTTTCCAGGGGTTCTCTCTCCTTTGATGATGCCAAAAAGGGGGAAGAGGAATACCTGAGGATGTTGAAGGAAATAGCTATTGAGAAGAAGGAGACAGCAGTTGAGAAGAAGAAGGAGACAACTGATGAGAAGAGAAAGGAGAAGGGAAAAGCTGTTGAGGGGGAAAGGTCAAAAGATGTGACCTTAATGTTTGCTGAAACCCCTCAGCAAGGTCAAGTCACAGCCAACATAATCATCAAACTTCCGGTAACTCTGCCGCTCCAACACTCTGCTGTGCCTATGTCTCAAAAGAGAAAAATTGTAGAAGCAGAGATGGAGGAGTTCGACAAGAAAACGGATGCCCGTGCTGAAGAAATGTTGAAACAGTTCGGAGGCATTCTGGCAGGAAGAGACACAGATGCCATTCCAGATGACGGACAAGAGCCAAGATCAGTTGAAGAGTTTAAAACGCTCGAATCTGAAGGATACTTCAAAAACATGTCCATAGCCCAAGCCTGGGACTTGTCTTTGGGAGAAAAGGTCCAAGTCATCAAAGAAGTCGAAGTAGCCAGAGACTACCAGCACCACTCACCAAGAAGAAGACTCCGGTACAATATACGTCTAGAGGAGGAGGAAGAAGTGGTGGAGGTAGAGGCTTTAAACCTAGACCTTTACCCAAAAACATTGAATATGTAGATCCAGGCAAGAAGGGAAGGATCTACTGGGCTGGGTACGATGAAGTAGCCAACCTGGAAGTGAAAAGGAAGAATGTTGAATATGTGAAGATAATTGAAGAAGAAAACCAAAGACAAACACATCTGTGGCAAGAAAGACAAGAAAGAAAAAGGTAAGATGAAGCTGCAAAGAGAGCCTACGAGAAGAAGAAAGCAGGTGAAGAGGAAAAAGAAGAGGAAGAGATCTGAGGACGACAGAGCTGAAGAAGAAAGAAAGAGGCAGCGAAGACGATGAAGTGTTGCTGCCAACCCCTTCATGTATTTTACTTTTGTAAATACATATGTATGTAAGTCTTCTGTACACTCAATGAAAGGTTTGTAATTTCTGTATTTTTGCGTAGATATAAGTTTGCTCTGATACACATTGTAAACAGCTGTGTAAAGGACAAGAATGTTATCATCAATAAAAAGATTTATTCTACGCATACATTTCTTGTTACTGCATTGATTGTATGTATCGTTGCTGTTTACATATTGGTTGTATGGATCTAAGTTTTGGCATCATCAAAAAGGGGGAAATTGTTAGGAAATTTATTATTTAGATTTTGATGAATGTTATGTAAAACTTAGACTAGAAAGTTGGCACCCCTTTTTCTTTATCATTTGTGTTGTAATAGATAGGGTTGGATGAGCTGAGTCAAGTCAGCTATGCCTATGAGATACAAAAAGTCAACTAAAGAAGTGAAGTGAAGAACTCCACTGTGAAACATCTGAGTGTTGACAAGGAAGAAGATATGGAACTCAACTGGAATAGTATCAGCTGAGAATCAGCTGTGACGAAAGCAAACCAAGACAACTCATGGAGATGAGTTGAAATGCAAATCAAGTCATCTGATAATGAAGAAAAGAAGAAGCAGTTCAATGAAAATAACTGAATTCAATCCATTGCACACAAAGCATGGAAGGCTACTTATTTTAGTAATATCTCCATGATTCCTGGCACTGAGAATAAATTAATGCAAAGGCGTGCATTATAATAAGCAAAAAACTGGACATTCAAGAGTACGAGGTAGTGGATGTCTCACAGGCCTGAAAAGCACAAGGGAGGAAATCGATGTCTAGCAGGTTATTATTTGAAAAATTATCTATCTCTTCAACGGATAATTTTTCAAATAATACTATAAAAGGATTGAAGATTTAAAAAGAAGAAAAGAATGCGTACAAAAGCTTAAGCTACAGAACAAGAAGAAATATACTCAATACGCATAGAAAAGTCAATGTAAAAATTCATATATCTTCAAGTCCAATTTATCGAAGATTTCAACATCCAACACAAATTGTGAAGGACTACTAAATCATCAAAGTTGAAGAGAAAACTTTAAATCTTTGGGGTCTACATTTCTGGTGTGGAAGTGTAGGAAGAACTCAAGTTGCTTGAAGGGCTGGGTGATCAAATCCAACAACTTGATAAATTGGGTCAGAGTAGCAAAGGCAACTAGCCCTCGTGAAGAATCTGAGTCGCAAGAGAAGCCGACTGGGTGATCAAGGCATCTCTAGACTGAGTCAAAGGAACAAGTCAGCTGGGTGATCAAGACTTGATTCTAGACCACTTTGTAATCTGATCAATACATAGTGGATTCCCCTAGGAGTTGGAGAAGAGAGGATTAGAAGAATTACTCCATTTTCAAACCTCTATAAAATATTGTGTCTATTTACTTTCAGCATTTTAATTTCTGCCTTATTTGTTTGATACTTGCTAAATTGAGCTATAATTGACATCCTAAGTGATAATAAGCTAAGCATACAAGAACAAGTGTTAAAATTATATTCATTTTATTTAAACAAAAAAAAAAAGGGTTTTAACACTTCCACTTTGAAAACCAAGTCAACTTTATAAGCCTTTTTATAAAATCACTAAGTTATTTTATAGACATCTCTCTTAAGTCTGCTATACAGTAACTCAGCTGACTTGAAACAACTCTGTAGCAACTATTGCTGAACATACTTTTATCGAAATTTTTTGAAGAAGGTTTATTCAACCCCCCCTTCTAAACTTTCTAATACACCCCTTGGGACCTACGTTTAGCAATTGCTTTCTTGATGTATTTGTGGTATTTCTGAGTGTAGTGCTTGGGTGCATATGTGTGCTGATAAAAGCTCTTTTGCCTTTGGAATGACCTTTGCTGAAGTTTAGGTCTTCGCCAATTTGGCTTATATTCCATAGGTATTTGCTGATGTTTCACATTATTCCAATCATCATAGTTTGGATAGTTTCTACCATTCCCATCATATGTATTTCTCTTATGAAATTTCTGGGGTTTTTGGTAGCTCTGTTTGTTATTCAAAGAGTATTTTCTGTTTGGAATATGCTGAGGGACATGGCTGAATTTCTTCTCAGCTGTCCTTTCAGCATACTCAACTTGTTGAATCTTTTAACCATCAGGGCAATCTCCTCCTGGTCTATGACTTCCTTTGGCTCAGCTCTTTTCCCATCACTGGCAAATAATGCAGTTGTCTTGGGCACAACTGTTTCCTCCTGCTCTTTCCTTCTCAGCTCAAACTTATAAGCTTTGAGGTCTGAGAATAGCTCATGGTTAGATGTTCTTGAGAGGTCCATTGAATGTCTCAGGGCCATGAACTTCATTTCCCATTCAGCTGGGGAGGGCTCTTAAAATCTTCATACACATTTCCTTCTGTGTATATTCTTTCCCAAGAGCTGAAAGCTCATTTGTAATCTCAGTAAATCTGGCATCCACTTGATCCAGAGTTTCACCTGCAAGCATTTTCAAATTTTCAAATTTTTGAACAGCAACACATAATTTATTCTCCTTAATTTGTTCTGGTCCTTCACAAATTAAGGTCAGCTTATTCCAAATTTCTTTTGCAGATTTGCAATATTTGACTTTGTTGAACATGGCTTTGTCCAACATTTTGTAGAGAATATCATTGGCCACATTGTCCAGGTTATATCTTTTTATATCTTCATTTGTCCATTCGGTTCTTGGTTTTTCAACCAAGGTCGGTCTAACCAAACAACAACTTGTTTGTCCTTCAAATTTACTCTCTTGTACAACTGTGTTGACTTTGAGTATTTGCAGTGACCCATCCTTTATCACAAGCCACATTTCATCATGTAATGCAGATAGATGAGCCTGCATACGAATTTTCCAGTCATCAACTTCCTCTACTGTGAACATATTGTAGGTCCCAAGGGGTGTAAGTGTAAGGTTTAGAAGGGGGGTTGAATAAACCTTACCAAATTTTCGATTTAGTCCTTTTAAATCTACTGAGTTGATACTACACAGTTTGTGTCCTTGATGGACATCAATTTAGTCACTCAAGAGTTAATCACTCAACAAACTCAATCGAGCCGTTGATGGAATAACTCGGATGTTAGCTCTAAATTAACTTGACCGTGGGTTTTGTTTTTATTGGAAGACTTAACACCCTTAAGTTTGATTATGTAAGAGTTTAGTGCTTGGTTTAGTACTTATAATTTATCAAGTGGATAGCAAATTTATCGTGAGATATAAGCGATTAAAATTGCAAGAATTAAAGTGTTGAAATGTAAATGACACAATGAAATTTTTATAGAGGTTCAAGATGGGGTAATTCTTCTACTCCTCTCTTCTCCAACTCCCGGAGGAATCCACTAGGTAATGATCGGTTTACAAAGTGGTAGTGGTAATCCCGGATACAAGTCTTGATCACACATCCAACTTGATCCTTTGGGACTCGATCGAGACGCCTTGATCACTCACCAAGGCTTCTCGTGACGACTCGACTTCTTCTTCACAGGGCAATTGCCTTGCTACTACACCTCACTTGCTCAAGCTCTTTGGATTTGATCACGAAGCCCTCCAAAAGCTTAAGACTTGCTCAACCTTGAACCTTTACAATCCTTCCCGGAATGTAGACCCCTTGTTTTCGATAACTTCCTCTTCAACTATTGAAGTTATCTTTCCTTCACAGGTGAGTGTTGGATTGATGTTCTTCGTAATGTAGGCTTGAGGATTGAGAATATTTCGATTTTTCTAATATGCTTGTATATCTCACATATGTGTCATCTATGTATTTTCTCAAACAAACTCCTCAGCCTTTTATAGTGAACTTTCAAAAATTTGCCCGTTGAAGAGATAGGTTTATTTTTTAAAGTCACTTTCGATCGTTGGCTTGTCTTGTTGCGATTCTTGGAATTGCCATTTCCTCGTATGAATTGTTCTTTCACCTTTTCGAGTTCGACACGGTGTAGTGCTTCCCATTGGTTCATTCCTTTTGCACGCTTCCTCGGGACTGAGCACTCCGAGAAAAGTGGTATGGAGATATTACTTGTTTAAGTAATTCTCTTGATTTCGTAAAACGGATCTTTTCGATTATCTCGACTTGACCGCATTTCCTTGCTTTCCCAGGTGACTTAGAGTTAGCTTCCAATCATTGGATGACTCTTCTCATCACTTCACTTCAACTTGAGACTTGGCTTTTCTTGAGTTGACTTGACCGATGCTCCACTCACCATCTCACCGCTTCTTGATAGAGTTCCCATCTACTCTTCTTTGCCATACTCACTTGTCTCGCAATGAGTCTTCCTTCAAGTCTTGATTGTCTTCTTGCATGTTAGGGCGTAGGCGACTTAACTCTCTTGGCCAGCTCTATTTATTACAATGCATTTTTCAACAAGAATTGGGGTGCCAACTTTCTATTCTAAGTTTTACATGGCATTCATCAAAATCTAAACAATAAAATTCCTAACACATATGAATGCGAGTTAGATTTGCTTCCATGATAACAACTTTGCTTGAAATGAAAGACTTTGAAAACACAAGTGTTTAAAAACCTTTTGAAAAGATAGAGATCTAGTTCAGTAACCAGTGCGGAAGGCTCAATGAACCAACCTCTCTGATACCACTTGTAGGTGCCAAGTGGCGTGATGTAAGGTTTAGAAGGGGGGTTGAATAAACCTTACTAAATTTTTTATTTTAGTCCTTTTAAATTGTTCAATAGAGTTGATTCAAATCAGTTGTGTCCTTGGACGACAGCTAAGTTGGCTATTCAACTAAGTTACTCACTCAACAGGCTCGATAGAGTTGTTGATAGTATAACTCGGTTGCTTAAGCCAAATACTTAACTTAGCTGATTTGGTTTTTAACAACGGAAGACTTTACACCTTTGATTTGTTTTAAGCTTGTTTTAAACAATTGATTTTTAGCACTTAGTTAATTATCAGTTGGATAACAAATGTATACTCGCATCAGATATAAGTAAATATGCAGGAATGTAAATTGCTGAAAGTAAATTGACACAAGTATTTTATAGACGTTCGAAGATAGGGTAATTCTTCTAATCCTCTCTTCTCCAACTCCTAGAGGAATCCACTATGTAACGGATCAGTTTACAAAGCGGTTATCAGTCTGGAGACAGCCTTGATCACACAGTTGGCTTCTCTTGCGACTCGACCTTCTTCTTCACAGGCAAAATGCGCTTGCTACTTTAGCTCACTTCTCAAGTTCTTGGATTTGATCACGAAGCCCTCCAACAAACTTGATACTTGGTTCGACCTTGAACCTTTCTACAATCCTTCAACTTGGAAAGTAGACCCCTTTTGTTTTCTTCAAAAGTTTCCTCTTCAACTGGTTGGAGTTATCTCTCATTCATAGCTTGTGTTGGATCGAGTTTCTTCGAGTTTAAGGCTTGAGGAATTGCTTGAATTGCTTTGAGAATCTTGCAGGTTACTTGCTTGAATATTGCTTGATCGTTCGTGGTTCAGGTAATCAAGGTAACTGTTTCTCAATAGCTTCCTCAGCCTTTTATATTTCAAATTTGAAATTTGCCCGTTGAAGAGATAAGCTAATTTCAAATGTCACTTTGTGTTCGTTGGCTTGCCATGTCTTGGTCTGCAGCCTTGGTGATGTTGACCTTTCCTCGTATTAAATGGCATTCCAGCACTGCAGGTTTCTGACACAAGGTGCAGTGTTTCCCATTGGCTCATTCCTTTTGCACAATTCTGGGCCAAACACTTTAAAACCTGGCAGCTTGACATATTACTATTTCGAGTAATATTCTTGACTTTATTCCAACGGATCTAAGTCAGTTGTCTTCACTTGACTGCTGCCTTTACCCCAGGTGACTTGAGTCTGCTCCAATCATGGGATTGACTCAACTATCACTTCAACTGATAAACTTGGCTTCTTGAGTTGACTTGACTGACACTTCTCACAGCTGTGCCTGAGCTGACTATCGTTCAGTCGAGTCCTTGACTTCCTTCTAGGACATACTCAACTGACATACAACAGAGTCTTCATTCCAGTCCGCAGTTGACTTCTTGTAATCTTTGACATAACTCACTTAACTCAGCTCTTCTAGTCCTATCTATTACAATACATAATTACAAGGAAAATGGGGTGTCAACTTTCTAGTTTAAGTCTTACATGGTGTCATCAAAATCTAACAAATAAATTTCCTAACAAAGTTGCATCATCTGGACGTATTGGCTGACCCATCTCATTCAAAATTCTGATCTTGCGATCATTTAGTGTTCATCCATGAATATCTTTACACGTAGTTGGTCCTCTTGTTCGCTTTTCTTTCCGTGACACTACACAAATTTCAATATGAAAAGTTAAAAGCATAGTTCTATACTCACATTTATGTACATGAATTCCATAATTTAGTAATGAGTACACTAGAGGAGTGGAGGATTATCTAGAGTTTGCATTTTCCACTCGAGCCGAGGGAGATCAGATTAGTTGCCCATTAAAGAGTGTTATCCTCTCTTTTGGCATCGTCAAGATGAAGTGTATAAACACTTGATTGCCAATGGCATCGGTTCAGAAATTAAATAATGGCATTTTAATGAGAAAGGTATATCCTCTATGTCAAATATAGAGAGGGATTGTAACGACTGGGGGCTATCCCAAATGGGCCTTTTCCTTAATCTTTTCCTCTGGGCTTTCCATCTGCGTCACTACTCATGTACTTCCCACCCCTTGAAGTGGGTTTCATGCCTTCCCCAATGCTGGAACCCAGGACCTCTAGACTAAATCCTAAGTTCTCAGAGTGTGAGTACCACCAGTTGAGCTAGTCCAATTGGTGGTACTCACACTCTTAGAACTCAGTACTTTAGCCTGGAGGTCTTGGGTTTGAGTGTAGGGGAAGGCATGAAACTCACTTCCAGGTGTGGGAAGGGCATGAGTAGTGACTTAGATGGAAAGCCCAAGGAAAAAGCCCACAAAAGAAAGCATGTTTGGGATAGCCCTCGATTGTTACAAAAAAGGGCCTTTTTCCTTAACCTTTCCTTTCGGGCTTTCCCTCCGCGTCGCCACTCATGAGCTGGTGGTACTCACACTCTTAGAACTTGGGACTTTAGCCTGGAGGTCCTGGGTTCGAGTGTGGGGGAAGGCATGAAACCCACTTCCAGGGGTGGAAAATCCATGAGTGGCGACACAGATGGAAAGCCTAAAGGAAAAAGTTAAGGAAAAAGGCCCGTTTGCGATAGTCCACGAGCATTACAAAAAAGGTGCCTTTTTTGTAACGATCGGGGGCTATCCCAAACGGGCCTTTTCCTTAAACTTTCCCTTTGGGTTTTCCGTCCGTGTCGCCACTCATGGGCTTCCCGCCCCTGAAAGTGGGTTTCATGCCTTCCCTCACACTCGAATGCAAGACCTCCAGGTTAAAGTCCTAAGTTCTAAGATTGTGAGTACCAACGACCGGGGGCTATCCCAAACTTGAGGTATTCACACTCTAAGAACTTAGGACAGGGGTGGGAAGTCCATGAGTGGCGACGCGGATGGAAAGCCCAAAGGGAAAGGTTAAGGAAAAGGCCAGTTTTGGATAGCCCCCTATTGTTACAAGGATACTAGCAATTGCAAGTCGAACATGCAGGATGACATGAAAAGTTTGTTATATGATACTCATAGGGATCTAGTATGCAAGTTTTCAGGCTACTCTCCCGAAAAAATTGAAGAGAATGCGAATGTGGAGGCCAAAACGTTCTTTAAGTTGGTTGAACATGGCGAACAAGAGTTGTATCCAGGGTGTAACATTTTCAAGATTATCATTCATCATTCGGTTATACTTTTTAAAGTGTGTTGCATTTTGCACGTTTTTAAAACTTAGGGGCGAAAAATTGGATTTGTGGTTGAAAATTCGGATTTTGGAAAATAGAAAGAACCACTGGGATGTTTGGGGGAAGGCCGACCGGTCGCCCATGATGTCGACTGGTCGCCCCTCCCAACCGGTCGACCACAGCAAAATTTTGGATAAAAACGTTTCTATTCTCAGTTTCATCATTTTTGGTCCTTTCTGTTTATTTTTCGTCCCCTACGCACTTTTCACACAAATTTCATTTCAAATTTGTTTTATTGCATATATTTTATATTTTGGACTTCATGAGGCTCGTTTATCATCATCATTGTTCATCTTTACCAATTAGATGGTAAGAATTTCTCCTTTTAATCTCAATTGGGTTGAACCCTTGAGAATGTGCTTGTATCTTGATATCTTGTTGAAATTCTTGTATTAATATGTTGTTTATGATGATTGATGATTGATGATGAATGAATATTGTTGTATTGAAATTGGTGATGAAAATTTTTGGCTTAAACGAATCACAAAGGCGTTATATTTCTCTTGTTTTATTCAATGCACGCCAAGTGTTCGACAAAATATCTCAATGAAAAACTCATCACCTACATGATTCTCTTGATTTGAAAAGTCTTATAAGTTTATAGAGATCATGTTTTATCAATCAAATGAGCTTTTACAAATCAAATGAGCAATTTTTCCCTTTTATTCGGTATTTAAGCTTAAATGCTCAATATGCTCGATAAATCTATAAAATTGCGCACTTTGATATAATTGTATGATGTTTTTATCGTGCTAACATTATTTTTGATGATTCCAAAGGGGTAAAAATAAGAAAAACTCTCATAAGCTCTAAGAAGCGTAAATAAGCTCGCAAAAAAAGCTATAAGCTAAAGCTCTTAAGAGCCAAAAGCTATGGATTATACTTGGTCCATGTGATGTATTATGGACTTTTATACTTGACTAATAATGCTTTTGTGATAGGGGGAGCTTATAAGCTCATGATATTCAAGCTTAAGTTGTAAAAACTAAGCTTTTAGCATTGAATTGATTGCTTGTATACTTGTTCTTGATATGCATATTGATAGGGGGAGCTTGTGCAATAATTTTGAAAAATCTTTGCTCCTATCCTTGTGTGTTTGTACTTATGATGAATCTTGCTTATAATGGATTGATGTTTTAGACCGGAAAATTTGTTTTGTTTTAAAATTAACTTCCTAAAATTGTTTTGGTTTGTAATCATCAAAAAGGGGGAGTTTGTTAGATAAATGTTTTGATCAAGATTTTGATGATTATGTTTAAATGAGTTTTTATACCAAAACAATATTTACAAATGTTGTCCAAATACTCCTAAATGATTTAAAATGCTTTTACTAATTTTTGGAGTATTTCTTAGAGTTTATTACTCGATAAAATTGGACAACACTTTTGATGATTTTGTGTTAATTGGTTTTTACACCAAAACAATGTTGTCCAAATACTCCTAAAAGATTTGAAATGTTTTTACTAATTTCATGGAGTATTTCTTAGAGTTTATTATTCGATAAAAATGGACAACACTTTTGATGGTTTTGTTTAAATGAGTTTACTATGTTTATAAATGTTGTCCAAATACTCCCAAGTGATTTAAAATGTTTTTACTTATTTTTTGGAGTATTTCTTGAAGTTTATTTTTGATAAAAATCGGACAACATTTCAATTTGGAGGTCGACCGGTCGAACAGAAGGTCGAACGGTACCTGAAGAACGCACAAAATGAAACAAATCAATGCAGAAAAAAAAAAAAGGGGAGGGTGACGGTCAGGGTGAGGCCGACCGGCCGCACCCTAGGGCGACCGGTCCGCACCCCCTGACCGGTCGCACCCCCTACAACCCCTACCGGATCGCACTATGTTCATTCAAACGCGTTCAAAATCTTATACAGGGCAACCGGTCGCCCTATGTAATTTTTGACAGCAAAAATTCCAACCGTTGCAATCCTTATCAGCAAGATTTACTTTTCATTTTTGTACAATATTTCTACATCTTGTGATCCTCTTTTTGTAGACAAAAGCGAAGAAGAAGAAGCCTATGTTTGGAGCCTATGTTGGTGAAGACTCTCCTATAAATAGAGGATGAATTGAAGACACAAGACAACATATACAAGCAAAATACACGACAAGATATCTGCAAATTCTTCAAGCTTTCATTTTTACATTCTTGTTGTAATAGCCTAAGTACTTTCACTTGCACATCTTTGAGGTCTAGGCTTTTTGATTCTTGATTACACTTGCACTCAATCTTTGTATTGGTTTTATAGATTTGTAATCTTGAATTTTGTCCATCATTCAACACAAGACATCCTTGTGAGTATTCTTGTGGTAAGAATACACTTGGGTGATCTAGGTGATAGGTGTTTGAAGAGTGTGGTACTCTTCAAAGGTGGTGAAGGAAAATTGTGGTAATCTCCTTGAAGGCGTTGTAAGAGGATTGTGGTGATCCTCAAGGTGTTGTATTAATTGTGGTAATTAATAAAATCTTTTTTTCTTTTTGAAATCCATCTCAGAGATAATGGGGTGGTAGAGGATTAGGCCCTATGTGGGTTGAACCTCTATAAATCAACGAGTGTTGTTTAATTTCCGCATTTACATTCTTGTCATTTACTTGTTGATTCAAAAAAAGAGGGCGATTTGCGAAAAATCGGCATAATCTATTCACCCCCCCTCTAGATTATCGTAGCCACTTGGACTAACATTTCCTTCTTGTACACTGAGTCTGTCAATCCTTCCACAAGATGACTCCTTGCAAGTTTGTTGATTGTCTTGAAGTTCAGATGATTCAGCTTCATGTGCCACAGCCAACTTGATTCGGTTGTGCTCTTTGCTAACAGACAGGTACTTGGTGTAGCAGTTGTCCAATCTACCACATACATATTTTTCTTCCTTGAACCTTGCAGCACTATTTCATTTCATTCAGCATCTTTGATTTGGCACACTCCCATATTGAATCCAACATTGTAGCCTTTATCACAGAGTTGACTTATGCTGAGCAAGTTGAAGTTGAGTCCTTCAACATAAGCAACATCTGTAATATCCAATCCATTTTTCTTGATGGATCATGTGCCTTTGATTTCCCCTGGAGCTTCATTTCCTCCAAATATAACTTTTGCACCTCTAATCTCCTTGAAGTTTGATAGATTTTTCTTGTTTCCTGTCATATGCCTGGAACATGCCACTATCCATGTACCAGGTTCCTTGGTACTCAGTTGTTCCTTGAACCTGCAATCAAGGAAATTAGTTTTTAGGTACTCATACTTGCCTGGGTCCTGAGGGGTTAGTGTTGTAAGATGATCCAACCAACCTATAGCCAAATGACTTGACTCTAAGAGGTTGCCATCTATCAGTGCCATAATCATAGTGCACATTTGCAAATTGCTTGTGTGTTTTAGGTTCATACAACTGTCTCTTTTGTCTGTATGCCTGTGTGTGTGTTTTAGCAATTGCATTCTTGGTGTAATTGTGATATTTCTGAGTGTAGTGCTTGGGTTCATATGTGTGCTGATAATAGCTCTTTTGCATTTGGAATGGCCTTTGCAGAAATCTAGGTCTTCGCCTTCTGGGCTTGTATTCCATAGGTTTTTGCTGATATTTCACATAGTTCCAATCAGCTTGGCTTGGATAGTTTCTACCATTCCCATCATGTATGTTTCTTTGAAAAAACTTCTGGGGTTTTTGGTAGCTCTGTTTATGCTTTACAGAGTACTTTCTATTTGGAGTTTGTTGGGAACCTCGGTTGGACTTCTTCTCAGTTGTCCTCTCAGCATTCTCAACTGGTTGTTTTCCTTTTCCTTTGTATCCAAGGCCAGTTTGTTTGTGATTGTACTTTGGAATGAATGTGGGTGCAGTATTTGGTGTTTTGGGTTTTTGAGATGCTTCATTACTTGAAGATCCTTTCTCCAAAATCACTCTGGGAGCTTGACTGTGCACAAAGGAATTAAATCCTAGGCCTGTCTTATCTCCACATTCTCTTTGGCTCATAAGAAGGTCATCCAATGATTTAGATGCCTTTGTAAATGAAGTAATCACATTCTTGAGCTCATTTTCCCTTTTTTCTATAGCAGCTATCTCTGCTAATAGTTTAATATTCTCAGCCTTTAGCTCTTTGTTCTCATCAGCTATGTGACTTAGAAAATTTAACTCCTTAGTCAGCTGAGAGTTTTGGCTTTTGAGTTGGCTATTTTCCTCATTTAATAGTGTGTGTGAGGATTTGATATGCTCAAAATCTTTCATCATTTTGCCTAATGAATCATAAAGATCAGTGGGTGATGAAGTGTGTGTATCGCAGTCACTATCACTAGTTTCTCAATGAAATAAGTTAGAGTGTACCTCATCTTCCTGATCTGATTTGTCTTGCTCTTTGGCCATAAGACAGATTAAGGCTTCTTCTTCAGAATCACTTGAGTAGTCTGCTTCACTACTATCTATGTCAGCTGCTTCCTTTGACTTTACTGTCTCAGCTATCTCAGCGGCTAACATGGCCCTTTTATTTTCTTGTCTTCTTTCTCTGAAGACTTTTCTTTCTTCTTCATTTCTGTACTTATTGACTATTGGGTATGGACAATCAATAGCAAAATGTCCTGGTTGTCTGCAATTCCAACACAGGTATTCAACTTTTTGGTCGGCTCTTTCATTTCTTAGATTGTCAGCTCTTTGATATTCAACCTTTTGATGCTCAGCTCTTTTGGGTGGCCTATCTTCCCTTGACTTGGAGGGAGCTGAATGTCTTCTTGAGGTTTCACCCTTATTTTTCTTGTAGTTCTTATTAAAGAACTTGTTGAATCTCTTAACCATCAGGGCTATTTCCTCCTGATCAATCACTTCCTTACCTTCAGCTCTCTTTCCGTCTTTGACTATAAGTGCAGTTGTTTTGGGTACAGCTGTCTCCTCTTGATCTTTTCTTCTCAGCTCAAATTCATAAGCTTTGAGGTCGGAGAATAGTTCATGATTAGATGTTTTTGATAGGTCCATTGAATGTCTTAGAGCCATGACTTTCATTTCCCATTCAGCTGGGAGGCTTCTCAGAATCTTCATACACATTTCCTTTTGTGTATATTCTTTTCCAAGTGCAGATAGCTCGTTTGTGATCTCAGTGAATCTAGCATCCAGCTGATCCAAGGTTTCTCCTGCAAGCATTTTGAAATTTTCAAATTTACGACAGAACGGATAATTTGTTTTCTTTAATTTGCTATGATCCTTCACAAATTAAAGTTAATTTATCCCAAATTTCTTTTGATGTCTTGCATGATTTAACTTTTGATTGAACAATGGCTTTGTCCAACATCTTGTAGAAACAAGTATATATCCTTGGCCATTGTCCAGGTTATATCTTTTTCTATCATCATTTGTCCACTTAGCTCTTGGTTTTTCAACCATAGTTGTTTATTTATAATGGGTAGCTAAACCTCTTCTCCTTTCCTGGTTTTGGAAGTAGATTACTTGAGTTCGTTTTAATCTTAATTGAAGTTATTGTCTGTTGACTTTGAGTATTTGTTCTTATTCCCATCTTTATCACAATCTACATCTCATCATGTAAAGTTCGATAGGTGAGTTTCAATATTAGATCTTGAGTACATGACATGAATTTTCCAATCATCAAATTCTACAATGGAGAACATTTGAATTTGGGAGTTAGATTTGCTTCCATAGTGATAATTTTGCTTATGCAAGAACCAAAGAATTCCAAGTGTTAAACTTTTGAAACGCAAAGATATAGTTAAAAAATAACCCGAAATGCTCAATGAACCAACCGCTAATTCCACGATACCATCTTGTAGGTCCCAAGGGGTGTATTAGAAGGTTTAGAAGAGGGAGGGGGTTGAATAAACCTCTTCAAAAATTTCGATAAAAGTATTTTCAATATTAATAGTTGCTACAGAGTTGTTTCAAAAATCTCAACAAGTTGTTTCAAGTCAGTTCTTGTATATAGCGGACTTAAGAGAGTTGTCTGTAAAGTAACTTAGTGATTTTATAAAAAGTCTTATAAAGCTGACTTGGTTTTTCAAAGCGGAAGTCTTAACACCCTTTTTTTTGTTTAAATAAAATGAATATGATTTTAACACTTGTTCTTGTATGCTTGGCTTATTATCACTTAGAATGTCAATTATAGCTCAATTCAGCAAGTATCAAACAAATAAGGCAGAAATTAAAATGTTGAAAGTAAATAGACACAATATTTTATAGAGGTTCAAAGATGGGGTAATTCTTCTAATCCTCTCTTCTCCAACTCCTGGAGGAATCCACTATGTATTGATCAGATTACAAAGTGGTTCACAGTCTAGAACCAAGTCTTGATCACCCAGCTGACTTGTTCATTTGACTCAGTCTAGAGATGCCTTGATCACCCAAACCTTCTCTTCTTGCGACTCAGCTTCTTCACGAGGCAGCTGCCTTGCTACTACAGCCCACTTTATCAAGTTGTTGGATTTGATCACCTAGCCCTCCAAGCAACTTGAGTTCTTCCTACACTTCCACACCAGAAATGTAGACCCCAAAGATTTAAAGTTTTCTCTTCAACTTTGATGATTTCGTAGTCCTTCACAATTTGAGTTGGATGTTGAAATGCTGATAAATTGGACTTGAAGATATATGAATTTCTGTTCAGCTTTTCTATGTGTATTGAGTATATTTCTTCTTGTTCTGCAGCTTAAGCTTTTGTACGCATTCTTTTCTTCTTTTTAAATCTTCAATCCTTTTATAGTATTATTTGAAAAATTATCCGTTGAAGAGATAGATAATTAATCAAATAATAACCTGTTAGACATCGATTTCCTCCCTTGTGCTTTTCAGGCATGTGAGACATCCACTACCTCGTACTCTTGAATGTCCAGTTTTTTGCTTATTATAATGCACGCCTTTGCATTAATTTATTCTCAATGCCAGGAATCATGGAGATATTACTAAAATAAGTAACCTTCCATGCTTTGTGTGCAACGGCTTGAATTCAGTTATCTTCATTCAACTGTTTCTTCTTTTCTTCATTATCAGATGACTTGATTTGCATTTCAACTCAGCTCCATGAGTTGTCTTGGTTTGCTTTCGTCACAGCTGATTCTCAACTGATACTATTAAAGTTGAGTTCCATATCTTCTTCCATGTCAACACTGAGCTGTTTCACAGCGGAGTTCTTCACTTCACTTCTTCAGTTGACTTCTTGTATCTCATAGGCATAGGTGACTTGACTCAGCTCATCCATCCCTATCTATTACAACAAAAATGACAAAGAAAATGGGGTGCCAACTTTCTAGTCTAAGTTTTACATAGAATTCATCAAAATCTAAACAATAAATTTCCTAACACTAAAACACCACACAGTCATACAGACAAATGTGCATTGTGATTATGACACTGATAGATGGCAACCTCTTAGAGTCAGACCATTTGGCTATAGGTTGGTTGGAACATCTTACAGCACTAACCCCCCAGGACCCATACAAGTATGGGAACCTAAAAACTTATCTCCTTGATTGCAGGTTCAAGGAACAACTGAGTATCAAGGAACCTGGTACATGGATAGTGGTTGTTCCAGACATATGACAGGAAACAAGAAAAACCTGTGAAGATTCAAGGAGATTAGAGGTGCTAAAGTTATATTTGGAGAAAATGAAGCTCCAATTGAGATCAAAGGCATAGGATCCATCAAGAAAAATGGATTGGAAATCACAGATGTTGCTTATGTTGAAGGCCTCCACTTCAACCTGTTAAGTATCAGCCAACTCTGTGACAAGGACTACAATGTAGGATTCAACATGGGGATATGTCAAATCAAAGATGCTGAATCAAAAATGACATAGTCTTTGCAAGGTTCAATAGATCTTTGAATCAAATGAAATAGTATGTGGTAGATTGGTCTCTTCAAGCTACACCAAGCACATGTATGTTAGCAAAACAAATAAATCAAGTTGGTTGTGGCACAAGAAGCTGAGTCATCTGAATTTGAAGACAATCAACAAGCTTGCAAGGAGTCATCTTTTAGAAGGATTGCCAGACTCAGTGTACAAAAAAGAGAGTATGTGATGCATGCCAGATGGGAAAGCCAATCAAATCATCATTCAAGGATAAGACAAGTCCTTCTTTAATAAGGATATTACATCTGTTGCATATGGATTTATTTGGTCCAGTTGAGCCAGCTAGCATCAGTGGAAAGAAATACACCCTTGTGGTGGATGATTATTCAAGATATACATGGACAATTTTTATGTGTAAAAAGAAGGAAACTTTGCAGAACTTACCTCAGCTGATGAGAAGAGTTCAAAATGAGAAGAGTCAAACCATTATAAAGATAAGATCTGACAGGGGAACTGAGTTTGTCAATGGAATAATAACTCAGTATTGTGTTAAAAATGGTAATGCTCATGAGTTATCAGCAGCAAGGACTCCACAACAGAATGGAGTAGCTGAAAGAAGGAACAAAACTCTCAAGGAAGCTGCAAGGACTATGTTAACTGAAGTTGGATTGCCTAACAGATTTTGGGCTGAAGCCATAAATACAGCATGCGATACTCAAAATAGATGCATGATTAACAGGCAATTGACAAAGACTCCCTATGAGATTTGGACAGGGAGAAAGCCAAATGTTGGATATTTCAGGATATTTGGATGTAAATGCTTCATCCATAATAATGACAAAGATAATTTGAAGACTTTTGATGCTAAAGTTGATGAAGGTCTCTTTTTGGGATACTCAACTGATAGTAGAGACTATAGAGTGTTGAACAAGAGAACTATGGTCACTGAGTGGTTTTTGATTAACCTAATGTGAATGGAGAAGACATTGATGAGTTAGCTGATAAGGTGAATCAGCCAACTATACATAAGGATGTTGAAGCTGAAGTGAGAGCACTCAACCCAGATGAAGATGAGATAGTTGAATCTCATAGACAGCTGGAAGGTCTACAGCTGAACGAAGATGAAAGAGTTGTTCAAGACAACTTAGTTACGAGACGGCTGAATCCAGCAGACTTACTCCGACCTGATGTGAGATGGCTGAGAGACCATCCACCAGAGTTAGTCATTGGAGATGTTAGAGATGGCATAAGAACCCGATCCAGAGCACAACATGAAAGGAACAAAGTATGGGAATTAGTCCCAGATAGAGCCTAAAGATGTGTCTCAAGCATTGGAAGACACACATTGAATTCAGGCAATGCAAGAAAAGCTGAATCAGTTTGAAAGGAACAAAGTATGGGAATTTTTTTTTTTTTTTTTTTGAGGAAACAAAGTATGGGAATTAGTTCAAAGGCCAACCCACCAAAATGTTATTGGTACTAAGTGGATTTTCATAAACAAGATGAATGAGGAAGGATCTGTTGAAGAAACAAAGCAAGATTGGTAGCCAAAGGGTATTGCCAAGAAGAATGTATAGATTTTGATGAAACCTTTGCTCCCATTGCTAGATTGGAAGTAATAAGGATGTTTCTTGCTTATGTTGCACACAAGAACTTCACTGTATATCAAATGGATGTGAAGAGTGCATTTTTAAATGGACTGCTAGAAGAAGAAGTTTTTGTTGAACAACCTCCAGGTTTTGAGCAGAAAACTATTGGAGATAAGGCCTACAAGCTCAAGAAAGCATTATATGGATTGAACCAAGCACCAATAGCATAGTATGATACATTGTCTCAGTTTCTAACTGACAATGGATTCACCAAAGGCAAGGTTGATAGAACACTCTTCAGGATTCAAGATGGAGAGAGTATACTGCTTGTTCAAATATATGTGGATGACATTATTTTTGGTTCCACAAATAAAGAGCTGTGTGACAAGTTCTCAAACCTCATGCAAGGTAAATTTGAGATGAGCATGATGGGAGAACTGACTTTCTTCTTAGGACTTCATGCCAGGAAGTCGGCTTATGGTATCCAAAGGAAGGAGGATTCAAGATGGTAGGATACTCAGACTCAAACTATGCTGGATGTAGAGTTGACAGGAAGAGTACTTCAGGTACATGTCAAATGCTTGGAAATAGATTGGTTTCTTGGTTCAGTAAGAAACAAAATTCAATAGCTACATCTACAGCTGAAGCAGAGTTCATAGTTGCGGGCAGCTGTTGTGCCCGAGTCTTATGGATGAGGCAGCAGCTGAGATATTATGATATTGAAGAAAAAGAAATTCCAATTATGTGTGATAACACTAGTGCTATTGCAATCACTCAAAATCCAGTGTTGCATTCAAGAACAAATCACATTGATGTCAGATATCATTTTATAAGAGATCATGTTGAAAAGAAAGACATCACCTTGGAATACATCTCAACTGATAAGTAGTTAGCTGATATATTCACAAAGACATTATGTGAATCAAGGTTTGAACAGCTCAAGAATGAGTTAGGGTTAATTGAGTTGAGTTAGATTACTCAGAAGACTCAATCAGCAGAGATAGAAGATGAGAAACATGATCAATATATTTTTTTTAAACTCATCGTCTGGGTAAATAAATATAATAATTTTGTAGATTGGAAACATCCACTCACATCGGCTTATCAAGTGAACACTCTTGGGTACATTACTAGAACTCTGTCAAACATATTTAGTCGTGCAGATGAAAATCTAACTAATGCATGAATGCAAGAACAAGAAAAAGAAAACAGGAGAAAATGTGTTGCGGCAAGTGTTATTGTGGGTGCTGCAACACTTCCAGAAACAGTGTTAGATAGCACACAAACCAAGAGACTTCCTTAGAGTGGAAAATCTCTCAAAATCTAAAGCTTTGGTGAAAATATCAGCCAACTAATTTTCAGTTCCAATGTATTCTATGCGAATAATGTTTTTCTCAACCAAATCACGAATAAAGTGGTGTCTTATGTCTATGTGTTTTGTGCGAGAGTGTTGTACCGGATTCTTTGAAATATCAATAGCACTTTAATTATCACAATAAATAGTTAAGATATCACTATGAAGACCATAATCCTCAATCATTTGATTCATCCAAAGTAATTGGGAATAACAACTCCCAACAACAAAGATATATTGATTAAAAGCAAAAAAGAGAAACACAATTTTGTTTACGACTATACAAGACACCAAATTATTACCAAGGTAGAAACAACCACCTTGTTGTACTTTTTCTATCATCAACGTCTCCAGCCCAATCTGAATCACTAAAACCAACTAGATTAGTGTGTGTATATTTAGTATACCAAATTCCTAGATTAGTGATGCCTCCAATATATTGAATTATTCTTTTCACGGCTTTCAAGTGAGTGATCTTAGGATTGGCTTGATAACGAGCACGCAAACACGCACTATACATGATATCGGATCGCCAGGCTAGATTAAATACAACAAACTCCCTATCATACTTCTATATAAAGTGTTATCAACACTTTCAGCATCTTCTCTACTAAGTTTTTGACTCGAACCCATGGTAGTTTTCATATGGGATGCACTACCTAAGTTGAATTTCTTCACCAAATTTCGTGCATATTTGCTTTGAGAAATAAAAATTACATCATTCGATTGTTTGATTTGTAAGCCCAAAAAGTAATTCAATTCACCAACCATACTCATTTTGAATGTAGAAGACATGCAATCAACAAATTCATTCAACAATTTTTGACTAGAAGCACCAAACACAATATCATCCACGTAAATTTGAGCAATTGAAATACTATGGTTAGTTCTTTGAATGAAAAGAGTCGTATCTACTTCACCACGTTTAAAACCCATTTGGAGTAAATGCTCAGTTAATCTTCCTTACCAAGCTCTAGGAGCTTGTTTAAGACCATAAAGAGCTATTTTAAGCTTAAACACATGGTTCGGCTTATAGGGGTCTTCAAAGCCTTTTGGTTGTTCAACATAAGCTTCTTCATTTAAAATACCATTTAGAAAAGCACTTTTGACATCCATTTGGTGAAGTGTAAGACCAAGATGACAAGCTATAGCAAGAAGAAGTCTAATGGACTCAATTCGAGCTACAGGAGCAAAGGTTTCATCAAAGTCAACCCCCTCAACCTGTGTATACCTTTGAGAAACTAAACGAGCTTTATTACGCACAATGTTCCCAGATTCATCAGTTTTGTTTTTGAAAATCCATTTTGTACCAATCACATTCACATCATTCTTAGCAAATTGATCAAGTTCATCTTGCATAGCATTAATCCAAGATTCATCTTTCAAAGCCTCATTAACATTCTTAGGCTCAAAATTAGACATAAAACAACAAGTTCTTACCAGAGTGCAGTTTGAAGACAGGTATGCATTTCTTACCATATCACGATAGTTTACCTTCTCCTTTCTTCGTGTTCGTACACCTTCAGTAACCTCACCTATTAGTTGAGTAGTTGGATGATTTTTCTGAATTTTGCTTGGTATGTCTCTGGTACGATCAGTCACATGATCATCAAGTACTTGGTTTTGTTCATTTTCATGATCGGATTCATTTTCTAAGTCAGTTTGTACAAGTGTGTTTACAGGTGTTGTTGAAGGTGTCTCAACATCTGTTGAAACACTTGCAACGACATTTGTCTCAACACTTAGTTTATCTTCAGTTTTAGGGACTGACTCAGATGTACCATTTGTCTCAATTAGATCAGAGACACAGTTTTCTTCAGTTTTTCCTGCAAGGTCAGCCAAATCATCGAATACAACATTCACAGTTTCCATGATAGTTCTTGTTCGAAGGTTAAAAACTCTATAAGCATGATTGTTAGTGGAATATCCTAGGAACAGACTTTTATCACTTTTAGAATCAAATTTAGCAAGTTCATCTCTATCATTTAACACATAACACACATCCAAACACATGAAAATATTTAAGGTTAGGTTTTTTACCCAAAAGGATCTCGTAAGGAGTCATAGTACTTCGTATCCTTAAATACACACGATTCGTAATATGACATGCAATGTTTAAGGCATCAGCCCAAAAACGTTTGGTCAAATTTTTCGAACTCAACATAACTCGTGCCATTTCTTGCAATGTTCGATTTTTCCTTTCCGCCACCCCATTTTGTTTTGGAGTTTTGGATGCGAAGAATTCACGAGAAATACCTTTCCTATCACAAAAAGGATAAAAATGATGAATTTTCAAATTCTTTTCCATGATCAGTCCTAATCCTAGCAATAGTGACACTATATAGATTACACACCTTTTTATGCAAATTTCTGAAAGACTCAAAAGCATCTGATTTTTCACGTAAGAAGCGAACCCAAGTAAAATGAGAGAAATCATCAACACATACAAAAGAATATTTATTACCTCCAACACTTTCAACCTCAATAGGACCCATAAGATCCATATGAAGAAGTTCAAAACATCGAGTAGTGTGAAAGTGTTGTGACATTCGAGTTTGTTTACCTTTTTAACACGATCCACATACATAAGTAATTTTTGTGTTCAATTTTGGTAATAGTCTCACAGCTTCATACCTAACAAGTTTATCAATCATTTTAAAGTTCACATGTCCTAACTTTTGATGCCACAAATCCGTTTCGTTTAGTTTTACACTATGATAAGCAGTAATACCACCGAATTGGTAGCAATTATCAATTGATCTTAAACCTGCTAAGATGCAAACGTTAGCTTTATCAAAGACTTCACAAGAATTCCTATCAAATTTAACATATAAGTCATCATCACAAAGTTGGCTAATACTAAGTAGGTTTGCATAAAGCCCTTCAACGTGTAGAACGTTTCTGAGCTTAGGAAGACCTTTTACATTCAGAGTACCTTTACCAACTATCTGTCCTCGAGCACCACCACCATATGTGACCTTACCTCCGTCAAATAACTCATAGTCCGTTAGGTATTCTTTGGTACCTGTCATATGGCGAGAACATCTACTATCAAAGTACCAAGACCCTGCAATGTTAGACCTCAAGGATGTATATATAACATTACAAGTTAACTCAGTTTTGCGGACCCAAATAGTTTTTTGTCTAGTCGAGGTGTTGCTAGAAGTGTGTGAGGACACTCGAGAGGACACTTGGCCAGAAAACTTTTGACGTTTTAGATCAGACTTTAGCTTATAACAATATGGTTTAAGATGGCCAGGTTTATAGCAGTAATGACAGACATAATGTCTTTTTCTTTTATGTGGCTTTTCATTAGAACAAGAGGGTTTCAGTAGAAGAGGTTGAAGCGTCGGGGTTTTCAGATTCTTTTACAAAAATAGGAGTTTTGTATCCCAAACCAGTTTTCTCTGTATTTCCTAACGCTAGGATTTCATCAAGTTTAGCTTTGCGACTAAGTCATTTCAATGTTTCAAGAGATTTTTCAAGTTCAGATTTTACCTTTTCTAATTCCTCATCTTTCCTGGTTAACATGATTTCGTGTCAGAGAATTCTTCTGCTCCTCGTTCTCATTTGTAAGTTTTTCATTTACCTTTGTGAGACATCCGATATGTTCAACACGTTTTTCCCAGTCGTGGTATAGTTTTTGGTAAGCATCCATAATGTTCCGTTCTTCATTATTGGAGTCCTCAGCAACCTGGATATTTGTTTCAACTAGAGAGGCAGATGTTAAGAAAAACGTATTTGAAGGGTTAGAGAAAGTGTACCTGTTAGATGTTGGAGCATCTCGAGCAACACCTCGAGAGACACCTAGTGGATTGATTTGCAGCGCCTTTTTATCATTGATGATTGTCATGAGAGCAGTATTTTCATCATTCTGACCTAAGTTCTGTAAGTCCAAGCGGCTACGATAATCTAGAGGGAGGAGTGAATATATTATCTCCATCTTTTCGATTTTACCCTCTTTTTAGAACCGAATGCTCAAAGACAATAATAATGGTGCGGAATGTAAACAACACACGTCTATTTATAGAGGTTCAACCCACCTAGGGCCTAATCCTCTACCACCCCAGTATATCCGGGATGGATTTCAAAAAAAAAAGATTTTATTAATTACCAAAATTAATACAACACCAACTTACAACAACACCTTGAACAAAGATCACACTCTTCTTCAACACCACCTTTGAGATTACCACAATCTCTCTTGAAGATTACCACAATCTCCAACGGCACCTTGTGAAGATTACCACAATCTTCAACCTTGAAGAATACCAAATTCTTCAACACCTCAACAAGAAGATTACCACAATCTTCTCACACCTAACACCTAGATCACCCAAGTGTGTTCTTACCACAAGAACACTCACAAGGATATCTTGTGTTGAATGATAACCCAAAAATTCAAGATTACAACTCGATAATGAATTATACAATTGAGTGCAAGTGTAATCAAGAATAGCCTAGACCTCAAGAATGTGAAAGGGATAAGCTAGGCAAATTACAACAAGAATAATGACAATATAAGACCAAGTGTTTGCTTGAGTATATCTTGTTGTTTTGTGTTGTTCTCTCTTGTTGTTGTGCTTCAAATTTTCCTCTATTTATAGGAGATGATGATACTTGATAGGCTCCTCTTGGAATCTGATATCTACAAAAAAATTGCAATTAAAATCAAGATTATAGATGTTAGAAATCAATCCCACAATTTAGGGAAAAGTTGTCTGCTTTCAAACGGTCAGAAATTTGCTGTCAAAAGATAGGGCGACCGGTCGCGCACTAATATGAGAAAGAGAAATAACCCAGCAAATTTACACTGGTTGACCGGTCCAGGGGGGGTCCGACCGGTCGACCATGGGTTCGACCGGTCGCCCCCCATAGGGACCGGCCACCCTTCAACATTTTTGAGATACAGGGAGTTTTGTCATCTCTTGGTGCACCTTCGCCGCTTTACTTTACGATGACCTGGCCGACCTCCTAAATGAAATGTTGTCCGATTTTTGTCGAAAATAAACCTCAAGAAATACTCCAAAAAATTCGTAAAAGCATTTTAAACCGATCGGGAGTATTTAGGACAACATTAGAGATATGGTTTTGATGATATAACACATTAACACAAAAAGTGTTGTCCGATATAAATTCCAATAAATACTCCAAAAAATAGTAAAAATATTTTAGACCAATTGGGAGTATTAGGACAACATTTAGAAACATAGTTTCGATGTATAAACCTATTGACACAAAATCAATAAATGTGTTGTCCAATTTTGTCGAAAAATAAACTTGAAGAAATACTCCGGAAAATATTAAAACCATTTTAAATCATTTAGGAGTATTTGGACAACCTTTAAAAATATTGTTTTGGTATAAAAACAAAATCATCAAAATCATGATAAAACCATTTATCAAACAACCAAAATAATTTTAACGAGGTCGATTTTGAAAGCAAAACAATTTTACCGGTTAAAAGGAACTATCCGTTGTGAGCGACAACATTCCACACAATATAATCACAAGGATGGGAGTAGATATATTAAACATATATAGCAAAAGCTCCCCCTATCAATATGCACAACAAGAGTAATGTAAAAGCAATCATCCACAAGCTAAAAGCTTAGCTTTTACATATTGGTCTTAAGTACAAGAGCAAAAGCTCCCCCTGTCAAAAACACATCATTAGACAAGTATATAAGTCCATAATACAACAAATGGACTAAATATAATCCACAACTTATGGCTTTTAGAAGCCATAGCTTATCGTTTCTTTCTCAAGCTTATTTTAGCTTTTATGAGCTAATAAGCTTATAACATGTTTCTCCCCTTTTGGAATCATCAAAAAGAATGTTAGCATGATAAAAACATCATATAATCATATCAAAGTGCGCAACTAAACCGATGTATCGAGCTATATGAACATTGAAGCTTATAGATCAAATAGGAGGGAAAAAGTCGATCATACGACTTGTAGAGGCTTATGAAATCTCATTTGATTTGCAAAAACATGATCTCTATAAATATATATAAGACTTTTGAAAACAAGAGAATCATGTATGTGATGAATTTTTCATTGAAACGTTTTATCGAACACTTGGCGGGCGTCAAATAATAAAGACAATGTATATAGCCCTTGTAAATGTAATCAAGCCAAGTTTATCATCACCAAAAGCAATTTTATAAATATCATCCATCAACAATAATCATGCTCATCACAAATATATAAGAATTGCATCAAGAGATATACATATAAGCCAAGTTCTCAAGGGTTCAACACAATTGAGATAAAGGAGTAGAATTCTTACCATTCAATTGGTAAAGACGAGCAATGATGATGATAATCGAGCTAGATAATCCCCAAAATATGAAATTTATGCAACAAAACTCATTTAGAGTGAATTGTGTGTGCAAATGACAAAGAGGTCGAAATAGAGAGGAAAAACATCAAAATGCCAAAATACAAGAACAGAGACGGTTTTAACCAAATTTTCACAGTGGGCGACCGATCAAGGGCTAGGGCGACCAGTTGAGCAGGTGGCGACCGGTCGACCCTTGCCCTGGCAGCCCACTGGTTCACTTCTATTTTGAAAATCCGAAATTTGATCCAAAAATCCGATTTTTCGCCTCTAAGTTTTAAAAACGTACAAAATGCAAACGTAGACCTCATTCAATATGCATTATGTCTTAATCAAGCTCGAAATGAGGTAAAAGACTCGGCGGTTAACGATTAAAAAGTCCGCGAGTTATCCTTGAGACGGATTTAAACACATCTCAATTTTTCGTTTTAGAAACGCAATCCCTTATAAAAATATATCGAATCTCAAATACATCTAGTTCGATAATAATGAACCATATTTTGAAAAATTATTATCACCGGACTTGTTATCCCAAAAATAAGAACGTTTTAAGACTTTGGATACAACAAGTCATAAAAATGCCTTTCAAAAAATTGAAAATTTCTTTTAAAGGCACTTTTAATGAGATTCGTTGAGATTGTTTTTGATCTCGAGCATATAGACATAAGGTATAGAAAATGTCGAGTCTAAAAGAGTAATAAACGAAGATAAACATACCTTGAATTTGTTTGTCAATCAACATGCCTACTTCAACCTTTTGTCAATTTTCGCATTTGTAGCCATATAGATTGAAATGGTTCTTTCCTTTTCAATGCCTTATTTCTTCTTTTCTATACTTTGAGTGTGGAATATAACCACCTTCTTGGCATTGTTGAACTTGAATTCCAATGAAGAAATTGAGCTTCCCTCATCATGATCACCTTGCATTGACTTGGAAAAATGTCTTGCACAAATATTCATTAGTAGCACCAAAAATATCAACATAAATTTGCACAAGTAAACAATCTTGCCCTTTTTCAAAAAAAATGTAGTATCAACTTTACCTCTTGTAAAATCATTTTGCAAAAATAGCTAAGTCTATCAAACCATATACGGGATACTTGTATCAACCGTACAAGGCCTTTTATAAAAATCATTTGGCCTAAAATTTTAAACTCCGATAGACTTCTATTTGAATAAAACCATTTAGAAAATTGGATTTAACATCCATTTGGTAAAGCTTGAAATTTTCTCAAAACAAGAATGGGCAAGTAAAGTGCAAATAACTTCTAAATGTGCTATGAGTGCAAATATTACATCAAAATCAATACCTTCTTCATGACAATACCTTTGAATTACTAACCTTGCCTTGTTCATCAAACTTGTTACGAAAATACCAAAAATTTCTGCAAAATCTCAACAAAGAATCTTGCACAAAAGCATAGTAATATCGAATAATAGAGATACTATAGCAAGTAACACATACTATGCTTAAAGAAAATCATCAAGAATATAATACAACATGTAAGTTCAAATAAGCTTGTAGAAAGCTATATAAGGTCTCTTTTGAAATATGAAAATACGAGAGCACATAGTTGAGACCTCATTTACAAGAATCATATGAACAAAAGCTTTGACATAAGCATCCAAGAATAATGGCATTTATATGTGCAATAAAATGCATGACTTATTAAAATAAGCACCTAGGCATATGGCATAACATGTATCGAGTTTATGATATGAATAGCAATAATGAGCGTACCTCGATAGTTCATATCTCTTGATATATTACGAGTAGATAACCATTGAAAGAGATATGTAAATCCTACACAATTCTTAAACCAAAATTTGCACAAACATAATAATACATGTGTAGGCTAAGCAATAAGAGATATCTTAAGCATGCTTGTGCTACATAACTACATAGGAGATAATAAACCACATAAGTCTAAGTAAATGCACAATAGTTTTAGAAACATTATGCAAGGTCTTCTTTTCAAAAATATTTTGAAACTTACAAATATATTGAAGACTTTAAATTTTTAAAAATAAATATCTCATTTTGAAAAATCATTTTGCAATTTAGACACAAATAAAAATATGCAAGAAAATAAAATGCATATTTAAATAGGGAGATACGGTTTACCAATTTCGCCATTTCCATGGGTTGTGTCGTTCCCATTGTTGATGATATCTTCCCTTTTGAAAATCTTCATGTTGATGATGGTTTCTCCAATTGCTCCATTTCCAAGCATTGTGGCCTTCCCATTTTTGAAAGTGTCTTTCTCTTGAAAAATCATCTTGTTGATGATGTCTTTGCCATTTCCAAGGATTTTGTTCATCCCATTTTTGATTATTTACTCTTCTTGGAAAATGACTTTGTTGAAAATATTTTCTCCTTTGATCAAATGAAATGGTCATTTGATGTTTTCTTGGCGGTATGAATTTTCTTCGATTATTATTTCGCCGGGTACCTAATATAACATTGTTTTGTGGTACCCTCAAGTGCTTGGGTCCTTTGGGATTAGTCTTGAGACTTTTAGGTCTCCAAAGATAATTAGATCTATTTCTCGCCCGACAACTATTTACCGTATTACCTTTTTCACCGCAATAAAAGCAAGTAATATTACTAACATGCATAGGAACTCGATTCTTTTTCATATGCTTGACAATATTAGGCTCATGATCAAGTTCACTATTCAAACTATCACAGCCATTAACATTCACAACATTGGGCAATTTATTGGTACACAAGTTGGATTTTGATAAATCATTTTTCATGCAATTAATATCCTCAATAAGAGTACTATTTTGTTTTTCAAGGTTTCTAACCTTGTCAAGTGTGGTGGTGTGAGCACATGATAGTGATTCATAGGAAGTAAATAAACTATCCTTTTCATTTTTCAAAACATTGAATTCCTTTTTCAAATTTTTGTACTTAACAAGTAAATTTTGGAATTCATTTTGAAGATCATCAAAATCATTTTGCAAATCACTATAATTATTTTGAATAACAATATCATAGGAAGTAGAGGGTTTAAGACATACCTCGTTTTCTTCTTCGATGCCCATAAAACATTGTTCGACTACTTCATAGTTGGAAGTTGTAAAAGGCTTGTTCCTTAGATTTGAACTTGTATCCCTTTGAGAAGTAGATGCTTTTGTTTGACTCCTTTCATTTGAAAATACTCCATAGATGGCTTCTAATTTTTGCCATACTTCATGTGCCGATCGAATTCCTACAATATGTTCATATTCCAAATTAGTAAGTGAACAATACAAAATGTTGAGAGCTTTACCATTTAAGGAGATGGTTTTCTTTTCTTCATCATTGAGCTCCTTGAGAGCTTTGGAGGTGTATGGTGTGTCTTTTATTGGAATAGATTCTCCATTGATGACGATGTTCCAAATATCGAACCCGCAACCTTTTAAATAGCATTCCATTCTTTCTTTCCAAAATGCAAAATTTTTGGAGTCAAATTGAGGTGGCTTGGTGGTGGAGATGCCGGAAAGATGAGCTTTATTCGTAGCCGACGATCGTTCCTCTTCACTCGCGATGTGAAACGAGCTTGCCAAAGAGTTTGGCTCTGATACCACTTGTAAGTCCAAGCGGCTACGATAATCTAGAGGGGTGAATAGATTATCTCCATCTTTTCGATTTTACCCTCTTTTTAGAACTGAATGCTCAAAGACAATAATAATGGTGCGGAATGTAAACAACACACGTCGATTTATAGAGGTTCAACCCACCTAGGGCCTAATCCTCTACCACCCTAGTATATCCGGGATGGATTTCAAAAAAAAAAGATTTTATTAATTATCAAAATTAATACAACACCAACTTACAACAACACCTTGAAGAGCACCACACACTTCTTCAACACCACCTTTGAGATTACCACAATCTCTCTTGAAGATTACCACAATCTCCAACGGCACCTTGTGAAGATTACCACAATCTTCAACCTTGAAGAATACCAAATTCTTCAACACCTCAACAAGAAGATTACCACAATCTTCTCACACCTAACACCTAGATCACCCAAGTGTGTTCTTACCACAAGAACACTCACAAGGATATCTTGTGTTGAATGATAACCCAAAAATTCAAGGTTACAACTCGATAATGAATTATACAATTGAGTGCAAGTGTAATCAAGAATAGCCTAGACCTCAAGAATGTGAAAGTGATAAGCTATGCAAATTACAACAAGAATAATGACAATATAAGACCAAGTGTTTGCTTGAGTATATCTTGTTGTGTTGTGTTGTTCTCTCTTGTTGCTGTGCTTCAAATTTTCCTCTATTTATAGGAGAGGATGATACTTGATAGGCTCCTCTTGGAATCTGATATCTACAAAAAATTGCAATTAAAATCAAGATTATAGCTGCTAGAAATCAATCCCACAATTTAGGGAAAAGTCATCATTGCCAAACGGTCGAAATTTGTCATTAAAAGATAGAGCGACCGGTCGCGCACTAATATGAGAAAGAGAAATAACGCAGCAAATTTACACTGGTTGACTGGTCCAGGGGGGTCCGACCGGTCGACCATGGGTTCGACCGGTTGCCCCCCATAGGGACCGGTCACCCTTCAACATTTTTGAGATATAGGGAGTTCTCATTATCTCTTGGTGCACGTAAGCCGCTTTTTGCGCGACCGGCCGACCTCTCCTAAATGAAATGTTGTCCGATTTTTGTCGAAAATAAACCTCAAGAAATACTCCAAAAAATTCGTAAAAGCATTTTAAACCGTTCGGGAGTATTTAGGACAACATTAGAGATATGGTTTTGATGAAATAACACATTAACACAAAAAGTGTTGTCCGATATAAATTCCAATAAATACTCCAAAAAATAGTAAAAATATTTTAGACCAATTGGGAGTATTAGGACAACATTTAGAAACATAGTTTCGATGTATAAACCTATTGACACAAAATCAATAAATGTGTTGTCCAATTTTGTCGAAAAATAAACTTGAAGAAATACTCCGGAAAATATTAAAACCATTTTAAATCATTTAGGAGTATTTGGACAACCTTTAAAAACATTGTTTTGGTATAAAAACAATATCATCAAAATCATGATAAAACCATTTATCAAACAAGTCTTCTTCCTCAGACTCATTATTGCTCAAAGTAACACTCAAATTCTTACCCTTTTTACGTAAAGTGTTTGCATATTCATTGGCATAGTGCCCAAACCCAGTGCATGCTCTACATCTGACCTTTTCAATATCAAACTGATTCCCAGTTTTATCTTGGTTCCTATAAGGCATATTTCTTTGACGATATCTAGGAACATTAGGTTTAAAAGGTTTGTTGGTTTTGGAAGGAAATTGAGTTTTGCTTTTGTTTTTCATAATCATACAGAATGTTTTAGCAAACATAGCCATAGATTTCTCACCTAATTCAGGTTCCTCAACCTCTTTAGTACTAATTCATTAGTTTCATCGGATAATACCTGTTGAGCTATGCTTTTCCCTTTTGACTTCCTTTTGTCGACAAAATTGAGTTCCCAGGTTTTGAGGATCCCAGCTAACTCATCAAGTCGTAGTGTAGCAATGTTTGATAGTTTTCCAACCGCAACAATCTTTATATCAAACCTTGAATTTGAAATAGGCTCACCTAGAGATTAAGATTCATTGGCGATGTCACAGAGTCGTCCATGGTAAGATGTGATGTCTTCATCTTCCTCCAACTTCAGATTTTCAAACCTGGTGGTCAGGTGTCGTAACTTGGAGAGACGAACACTTGCAGATCCTTCACAATGTTTTTGCAAAGCCTCCCATGCGTCTTTTGCTGCAGTATAGTTACAGATGATTTTAAACATGTTGAAATCTACTGCACCAAAAATAGCATTGAGAGCTTTCAAATTGTAGTTCGCCAGTTGAACATCTTCATTGGACCAACTTATTTCATCCTGATTTATGTAGTCTCCATCCACATCTATAATTTTTGGAGAAGTCCATCCAACTAAAATAGTGCGCCAAGCTTTCTCATCAATTGATTTTATAAAAGCCCACATCTTGATCTTCCAAATCGAGTAGTTAGATCTGTCTAACATGGGTGGACGAAACATAGCTGAAACTTGACTATCCATCGCTTGCTCGAACTTAGGATCAACATTTAGTGAAATCAAGTGTTGGCTCTAGATGCCAATTGATAGAATTTTAGGTCCTAAACTTTCTCAAAATAGAGTGTTGTTACAAGTGCCAGTAACACTTGTATCAACTCGAAGTGGATAAAAGTAAAACACGGAGATAAAATTGTCTATAACTATAAAAAATACTTATAAACGTGCCAGCAGGGCGAAAATAATCCACTAGTTGAATGTATCGATTACAGATCTCAATATCAATGACTCAACTAGAACAAAACTTATCAAAACTCCTTTCTATGAGTAGATCTATATCTTGTAAAACAATTCGTCCAAAAAGAAAGAATATCAACTATCCTGAACTTCTATGAAAACAACAGATGGACGAAAAATAGAGAAACAAAGATGCCCAATCGTCAGGTGTTGAACTGGTACTCATGTAGCACTTCGTTCAACACTCTGCACTGTGTAGTATATCAGACTTTATTTCTCTCTTGCAGAATTCGATTCCTCTCGAAGATATGTGCTCTCTCTCAGTTGTAATTCTGCGTGCTCTAATTATGTGAGGGACGTCCTCTTTATATAGGCAATTCCTTTGAAAAGTTTGAGTCCCTACAAAACAAGGAAGAAAGAGACATAGTAGAACTAGGATTCATAATCATATAAGAACTAGGACTCTTTTAAAAACCTTCTTAATCAAAATTCGATCTTTCCATATTAACATAAAACTCGAGAGTCCAGTTTTAAAATAATCCTTTTACAAATCAACTTTCTTTGTTTAATAAATCATAATTCAAGAAGTAATCAAGAAAGGCAAAACACTTAAATTGGAAATTTTCGAAAATAAGGAAAAAATATTTTATATCCATAAAAACACGAAATTAACAAAAAGTTCAGTCTTCTGATGGGGAGATGAAAATAGTGACAGCTGAGTCAAAGGCTACTCATTCCGAGTTTTGCAAAGCCTACTCCGTAGCAGACTCCAAGCAGAACTCGACAAACAGCCAACTGGATTTCGTCCTGAGTGGATTATTCCCTGGGATACCTCTTTCCTTTAGTGATGGTGCCAAAAAGGGGGAAGATGAGGCCCCTAAGGGATTGAAAGAACAATTGAAGAAAGGAGGTGACAAAGCTGAGGGGGAAGGAAGTTCCAAAAATCTTCCTTTAAAATTGATGTATGCTGAAACCCCACAGTTAGGTGAAGTCACGGGCTCAATTCTCAGCAAGCTACCCCTGAACCTACCCGTAGAAAGAGCTGAGGTGGCCATGAAAGATAAAAGGAAGGCCATCGAAGCTGCATTCGATGAACTAGCTGAGAAGCAGTCAGCTCGCGTGGATGAGCTTTTGAAGCAATATGGTGGTCCTCCAGCCGGGAAGGACTATGTTGCGATCAAGCCCCCGAAGGACATAATAATGCCTGATGCTGGATCTGAGCCCAGATCTATAGAAGAGTTTCAAACTCTTGAAGTAGAAGGATATTTTCAAGGAATGACTCTACCTCAAGCATGGGATGTATATTGGGAGAATGGATTGAGTGTATGTCAATCGCTAAGAAGAAGACACTTCCAAAGCCCATTCAAATTGGAAAGTCTAAGGTCCCAAAGATAGTATACGCCAAGAGGAAGAGGAGCCGAGTCAGGACGGGGACGACATGATGGCGGTGGAAGAGGTTCTCAACCACGGCCAAGACCAAAAGATGTAACGTATGTTGACCCACAGAGGAAAGGGATCACATATTGGGCTGAACATGATCACCTTGCAAATCTTGAAGTTGCACGCAAGTTTGGCTGAAACAAAGAAGAGGCAAGATGAAGAAAATGAAAGATCTACAAGAGAATGACTTGAGAGGAAGCAAAGGGATGACCATGCTGCCAAACGAGCCTATAAAAAGAAGAAGAGAGAGGAAGAAGAAAAGAAGATAAGGAGGCCAGAGGATGACAAGAAGAGAGAAGAAGGAAGCAGCAAAGGCGTTGAAGTGTGTTGCGAACCCCTTCATGTATTTTGTTGTAAATACTTTAATGTAAGTCTTCTATAATAAGCTCAGTGAATTTCCCTATAATTTACACTCCCTATGTATCTTAGCTTAGACATACTTTGTATTGTCATGATTATATAAAAAGCTCTGATACTTGTTGTAAACAGCTTTGTAAAGGACAAGAATGCTATGATCAATAAAATGGTTATTCAAACATACATTCTTTGTTACTGCACTGCTTGTATGTTTGATGTTTACTTTTAATTCAATGTTTTAATTTTTGGCATCATCAAAAAGAGGGAAATTGTAGGAATTTATTTGTTAGATTTTGATGATACCATGTAAAACTTAAACTAGGAAGTTGGCACCCCATTTTCCTTGTAATTATGTATTGTAATAGATAGGATCGGAAGAGCTGAGTTAAGTCAATAATGTCAAAGATTACAAGAAAACAATCATGGATCGAATGAAGACTCACTGTGCGTGTTAGCTGAGTATGGCCTAGACGGAAGTCAATGACTCGACTAAAGGAAAGTCAGCTGAGGAACAGCTGTGAGAAGTGTCAGTCAAGTCAACTCAAGAAGTCAAGTTTATCAGTTGAAGTGATAGTTGAGTCAATCCCATAATTGGAGCAGACTCAAGTCACCTGGGGTAAAGGCAGCAGTCAAGTGAAGACAACTGACTTAGATCCGTTGGAATAAAGTCAAAAATATTACTCGATAAAGTAATATGTCAAGATGCCAGGTCTTAAAGTGTTTGGCCCAGAATTGTGCAAAAGGAATGAGCGAACGGGAAAACACCGCACTCCTTGTGTCGAAAACCGCAGCTGCAGATCTTTGGAATGCCATTTAATACGAGGAAAGGTCAACATCACCGAGGCTGCATACCAAGCCAAAACAAGCCAACGAACAAAAAATGACATTTGAAATTAGCCTATCTCTTCAACGGGCAAATTTCAAATGTGCACTATAAAAGGCTGAGGAAGCTATTGAGAAAAGGTTACCTTGATTACCTGAACCACGAACGATCAAGCAATATTCAAGCAAGTAACCTGCAAAATTGTCAAAGCAATTCCTCAAGCCTCAAACTCGAAGAAACTCAATCCAACACAAGCTGTGAATGAGAGATAACTTCAACCAGTTGAAGAGGAAACTTTTGAAGAAAACAAAATGGGTCTACTTTCCAAGTTGAAGGATTGTAGAAAGGTTCAAGGCCAAACCAAGTATCAAGTTTGTTGGAGGGCTTCGTGATCAAATCCAAGAACTTGAGAAGTGAGCTAAAGTAGCAAGGCAACTGCCCTGTGAAGAAGCTGAGTCGCAAGAGAATCCAGTTGTGTGATCAAAATTCGTCTCCAGGATCGATAACCGCTTTGTAAACTGATCTGTTACATAGTGGATTCCTCTAGGAGTTGGAGAAGAGAGGATTAGAAGAATTACCCCATCTTCGAACCTCTATAAAATACTTATGTAAATTTACTTTCAGCAATTTACATTCCTGCATATTTACTTATATATGTTGTTAGTATACATTTGTTATCCAACTGATAATTAACAATGTGCTAAAAATCAAGTGTTTAAAATAAGCTTAGAACAAATCAAATGGTGTTAAGTCTTCCGCTGTTAAAAACCAAATCAGCCAAGTTAAGTATTTGGCTTAAGCAGCCGAGTTATACTATCAATAGCTCTATAGAGTCTGTTGAGTGGGTAACTTAGCTGTATAGCCAACTTAGCTGTCCCTCAAGGACACACAACTGATTTGAGTCAACTCTGTTGAACTATTTAAAAGGACTAAAATCGAAAATTTGGTAAGATTTATTCAACCCCCCCTTCTAAACCTTACATCACACCCCTTGGGGCCTACAAACTTTCGCCAAACTTAGTCAGCTTTTAGGGTCATTATCTCGTGATTCTACGCTTGCACCACTTAACAATATTGATTAGTGTCATGTTCCACACAAAGATAATATTTGGGATTATGTGAATGTACGGGTCTTTGAAAATTTAGCACAATAGCTAAATCTTTCTTGTTGTTGCTTATTACTTATTATATTGTTTCATTGTGATATATAGTATACTCCAATCCATTTTTGAAAATAATATTATATACAAGCTTTATCTCAGTATTAATATAGTTATATTTCAATATGTTCATCCACATTTTTCAGAAAAAATTATTGATCTCGGAGGAATGCAAGGACTGCGTGTTGTCATCAATTGGAGCTCTCTGGTGTAGTTATAAAACTAGAACAAAGAAGAAACATTACACTAGGCACGATAATGAAGAGGATAGATGGTAGAATCGACCAGGCTCAATTTCAGATTCACATTTTGCGGACTTGTTAGAATACTGGAACCTGGATGAGTTTAACTGCAGGTAGTAAGTCAAAAGAACAAAGAACGCAGTGAAGTACAAAAGATAAGCACACTATGGGTCATATTTCATTTGCAAGAAAGTATCATGAGCTGGTTTATTTTTACTTTATTGGGTAAGCACCATTTCAAAACTAGTATATTTGTTTATTTTAATTATTAACTTTTTGACATTATGTCATAGGAACAATCTGATAATAAACCACCATCTAAAGCAGTCATGTACAACAAAACTCGCAAAAGGAAAGAAGGGAGAAAATACAAGACAACTTATGTAAGTTGTATTTTATTTCATCTTTTTTACGCTAAGGGGAAGTCGTTCTCAAGGTCTGATTTCTTTTCTGATTGCAAATATGAGCCGGTTTGTGAAAGTTTGGAATCAATTCACAAATATGTGTGCTTAAATGTATTATTGATATAGATATTTTTCTTAACCTATTTTAATATGATACATAATCAGATGGAAAAGGTGTCTGAGTCAAGAAAGAGTAGACTTTTAGGCAGGTGTACCAACAAAGGAAAGCAGTCTTCCAAGTCTGTCATGCTTATTCCAGATGAAGTTTTGTGGCCATATGAAGCCCATATTGTGAAAACGACATTAGGAGAAGTTATGAAATTTTTAAAAGATCAAATTCCTTCTGAAACACTTGCCACTATAGCTTCATCACTCAATGGGAAGTCTTTTTAGAGGCATTGATGATGCAGAACAATGCCAGGTAATAATGTAATGTTGTGGTAGCTAGAATGCTTATTGTAATTAAAATAAATAATTTCTATATTAGTTGTTCTGGCATAATGGTATTCTAGGCGATTGCCTTTGTCATTGAATTTACTTGAATAAAAGTGGTGGCGTTATTGTTATAGCTAGGTTGTCTTATGGTGGTGTTATTAAATACTTTTCAGAATGACGTAGATGAATCCGATGGAGCAAATGATGACGATGATGATGGCGGATTCCTTGAAGGAAATGAAGATATAACTCAGAATGAAGAGTAGGATCATGAAAACTATTAGATTATGAATTCTTCAACAAATTATGTTCATAGATTTACACTTTCAGTTAAATTTTTATTGTATAAGAGATTTTAGTTAGTCTATTTGTTGCATTGACATAATTCTATTCTTACATGAAACTTACTGATGAGTATTTAGTTTATAAATTTTAACTTATTGCTTTAAATTGATATTATTCTAAGGAGTTATATATATACAAAGCTTTACACACACACACACACACACAAATAGTCAATTAAAAAGTGATATATGGGATTGTTTAAGTGCTACGTAATTATTTATAATGTGCTACAATGCATGGTTTAAAGTGATACAATTATTGTATGGAATGTTACTATAAACCCGAAAGTGCTACCAAAATATATTGTGTCGGACAAAAAAAGTACTACATAAGTGTTACATAATCTCTCGAAAAGTGATACATATGAAGATTTAATGTGATATGTAAGTATTTAAAAAGTGCTACAATAAATGGTTCAGAGTGATACAACTACTAGATAAAATGCTACCATCCAATCAAAAGTGCTACAAAAAAATGTTACATTTTGACAAAAAAGTGCTACATCAGATGTATTAACTAACATTTTAGAAGTGTTACTTCAAAGTGTTACAATAGAGGATTTAATATAACGCTTAGAAAATGTATTACTAAAAGCTACCAAAAGTGATACCTTAGACTATAGGCGGCACGAGCAAGTTCAACGTTGATCAAAGTGTTACCTATAGTCTATAGTAATTTTTTATGGCTATTAGATAACACTTTTTAGGTGTTACCTAATGTAACTTATGTTGTAGTGTGAGTATGATAATCTAATACAATCTTTATCTTAAGTTTTTAACCCCTCATGTTCTTTACAAAAATGCGATGTTTGAATTTCAATATTTTGAATGATGAATTTGACATTTTGAAGTGCACTAAGGATTGATCTAATGTTTAATAACGATGAAGTTCTCGAATTAACACTACAAGAAAATTCTTTAATAGACACCAGCAAAAAGACACGGTTTTAAGACCATACTGGTGTCTTTTCCCATTTAACAGCGTTTTGTAAGAAACCGGTGTTTAATGAGTGTTGTCATTTGATAAACGACAGTGGTTTCCTAGAACCAGTGTCTATTGTAAATAATTTCCCAAATAGACACCGGTTTTGGCATCGGATTTCCAAACCGGTGTCTATTTATATAAATTATTTTAGGTTAGACACCAGTTGTTTCGACACCGGTTATTGAACCGGTGTCTTTAATTTTTAAAGATCTTTAGACACCGGTTCTACAGCCGGTGTCGTTAGGTCTCATAACTATTATTTTTTTTTGTGGAGTGCCGCTAATTAAATAATAATTAGGTTAATTATCACTTATAGCACTCAACCCATTTTCTTTACTAATCTTTCTCCCGTACTCAACCCATTTCCTTCTGCGCCGTGCCCCGTTTCCACCTCTCCCCTCCACTCGTCACGTCTCCCCTCTGCTAGTGGTACAAACGAGAACCCAAGAGATGGGCTAGAAGAGGCTGGGGTACAACTCTAAAGTGAATAAAATTAGGGCATAAGTGATATTCTCTGAGCTCATCTTGGACCTCCAAGTTGAGATATGGAAAACAAGAAGAGGAGGAGAAATTTTCTCTCCACATGAGTCCATGACCGATTGAATCTTCCATGGCGTCAGCTAAGTGATTATTTCCTCTGTCTTCTTCTTTTAAATTTTCTGCAAATTGCTTTGTTTTCCACTACGAATTTTTTGATTGATTTCTGATTTCTCTACTTTGTGCGTGCCCCAGAAATCGAACCATTATCCTTGCCTATCGTGGATGGGTTGTTGGATTGGTCCTCCATTGCACGATATTTTTACACTAATTTTGGTCTTATCCTCGACCTTCACTTTGTTGTAAATCAGGACCAAACATACTCTCTTACTGCCCGTTCGCACAGAGCTCTGTGAATGAGTTTTCAAACCCCTCAATCTCCATTGAATCGGATCAATCACAACCCCCAGTACATTACCTAACTTAATTTTGTTGATGATGGAGTTTAGGTTGTTGCGAGTGTTGTTGTTGGCGAGTCACTGAATGCTTGTCGTATGCTTGGTGAGGATGAGACATACTCTGAATTTCTTATAGTAGTTTTGAGAACATTTAAAATGATGCCTAGAAGGTGTTTGATAAAATGTGTAACATAGTAGATAAAGCCTGATTGAATACATTTTGAAAGTGAATTTACACGGTGCATGAATAATAGAAATAAGAAAATTGTGTATGCTAATTCATTCTCAAAAACAAAGGTACACACAAATTGCTGCTATGACTATTGTTTTCCACACATCTCTTGGATATGTTTGTGTATATAAATTGATGTTCTTACATAGCTAGAGACACACATGATTATGGAATTCTCTGCGTTTCCTTCTAGCTAATGCTTTTACAATTATAAGATATAGTCTATATTCAGCTTTTAGAATAGTTAGAAATCAAGTTTGATTACAAGAGCATCCAACCATTATGTATTGTGAATTCTTATGAAGTATGGGTGACTACAAGAGCATCCAACTCAATATTATCTGATAAAAATATGGTGAAAGCTCATCTACTGAAATTTCTCCTTGTAGCATGGGTGTGACATAGGTTGAAGTATTTTGTTTTGTGTCATGCAGCAAGACTTGTTGCTGAAACTTTCTGAGTTGGAGAATGATAGCAAAGGTCTAATGGATGGGCTAAAAGCAGATGTGGTGAAAAGCAAGACGAAATTGATCTATTGCATAAGGAAGTTGAGAAACGTGAAGAAAATGTAGATTCACTTGAGAAAAGAGTCGGTGAGCTTGAGAAAACATTACGGGAGAAGGACCCGACTTTGTCGTGGAACTCAAGACCAGAAAAATAGTTCAATGACCGAGGAAAGCGAGGTTTTCTTAAATTAAGTCTTAAAGTTTATTTTTTTAGAACAAGTTTTGGATGAGCCACTAATTATTTGGTCGTCGATTTTAGATTAGGCATCATTGGCTTACACTCAAGCAAGCTTGAGGAAGCGAAGAAGCAAAATGGTCACATGTTAGAAAGCAAGCACTTAGAACTATCAAAACATTTGAAAGAAATATCTCAGAGAAATGATCAGGTATTCTTTTTTTTTTCTTTCAATATTATAACAGACTCACATTTATAATTACGTACATCTCCCCAGTTTTTTTATACATTCATAAAACTGACTTGGTTGGAGTCTGATCAGGCCATTAATGAACAAGAACATGTTAATAAAGAAATGAGCCTCAGATCTAAGCACACTGAAGAACTAAAACGAGCCCAACTTCAAACTGAAACTGAATTAAGAGAGGTATTTCTTCTGCGAAGTATCGTAGTTGTAAATGATTACAATGATATTATTTATCTAACAATATATGTCCCTCAGGAAACAAAATTAATTAGGTCTGAGCATGAGGCTCAGACAAGAGCTTTGAGGTGTGAGCATGAAGATGATTGCAAAAGACTGCGGGAGTTAGAAATGCAAAAGGCGAAGGTGTTTCCTCTAGTTGCATGGTAAATGCATTTAGCTAGACGTTAATGTTGTCGTTAAGATTCATGAGTCCCGTATATACATATAGATAGCACTAACCAAGGGCTATTGAATGAGAAACGTCGAACCATCGAATATAGTTCAGAGTATATGTTGATTGCTGGTACTAACTGGAGCATATTGGTGATATGCATGTTGCTAATTTTACATCTTATCGACCACTACATATACTTTTTGTCTTGTGATGCCTTCGATATTTTTCTTTGCATATCAAGTTTATTGTTATTGAATGGAAAATGCAGAATAATCTAAAATAGTTGAGTGTATTGATAGCTCATAATGAAGTCAAAGTATTAACTTTGTCTTCTAATGTCGTGTGCAGATAAAGAGAGAGATCAATATATTGCAGAACCTATGTGGGGGACTCAATGTTGTCAAATTCCTGGACATCGTTAGAGATCAGCACTCAAAAACTCCTAACTTGATATTTGGGTAAATATCCCCTTAAGTTAACTAATAATTAGGGGTGTGCACGGGACTTGGAGATCACCGAACCCGAACCGATATCCGAACCAAAAAATATTCGAACTGAAAATATCCATTGACTTTTTGACTTTTCCCGAACCAAACGTCCTGGAAATTTTCATGGTACGATTCTGGAGATTTTTCAAATATCCGTATCGAACCGTACCGAACCGAATATCCGAAACCGAAATCGATTAAAATTATTTTTATATATACATATATAATATTTTTATCTTATTTATATTTTGAACATTCCTTTGAAAATTCAATACTATATAATACTAAAAATTATCAAATTAAAAACTTGGCATATTTTATCAATATATTAAATGAATAATTGAATATATATTTAATTCATAAATAGTTACGTCATAGTAATTTATTTAAATGAACCCAATAAATTAAATTATAAAATTATATTTGATTTGTAGAAAATATTTAATTTGATAATATTTTACTTATTAAAGATCATAACTAGACTCATCCTCTAATAAAGAAAATTAATTGAATTAAAATTAGTTTAAATGATTAGTACATTGCACATAAACTAGAGTAATCGTCTAACCAAGAAATTAAGATATTGAGATTATAGATTTTTGTTTCATATTAGTTTATCAAAGTTATTAGTCAATTATATTTTTCCTACGTCAAGAGCCCATGGACAATGTGCCAAGATTATAGAAGATTATTGTGTAATAGAGGCTACTAAATTTGTAATTTGTTGAGATTCTAGATTATTATGTTAAAATCCAAAACGAAAAATCAATACTTTCGACTGTAAATTAGATAAAACCGATTTAAAAGTTAAATTGATATTAAACTAATATGTAGTATAGACTATAGTCTATATCATGAAAGAAAAATTAAGAATTACAATATTAAAAATTTAGCACTTAAATATAAATTAAAGAAAATTTATGTATAAGTTAAATATAAATTATCAAAAAGTTAAAATCGCATAGTACTAACGGTTTTAGTATGTATTTTTGAAATTGTACTAAAAAAATATTGAAAGTATATCGTTTAATGATTTTTACCCGATTTTTCTTTTCACCTTTTTTGTGTATTTTATTTGTGAAATATTTGAATCTCCGTTTCTCCGAACAATCCCGAACCGTTCCGTACCTTCCCATTAGAACCAAATCTCCGTCCCGAACCGTACCGAACTTTCGGGACGGTTCGGGACGGAGATTTTTTTTTATGGTTCGGTTCTGGAGATTTAATTTGGGATCTCCGAAATTCGGGATGGTTCTGAAGATTTCCAAATCTCCGGACCGAACCAGACCGTGCACACCCCTACTAATAATATAGCTCCCAAAGAAAAATTGCAACTTTCTATAATGCCTTTATGGATTTCATCAGATATAAGAGCATGTGGCCAATAATAGTCATATACACTTTCAACTGATCTTCAGCATCAATGTATGCATTGCCCATCTGAAGCCAAATCACATTTTTCATGAGTAAGAATTCTTGAATTTGTTTTGAGATAAATACAAAAACTACCCTGAGGTTTACCTTAATTACAAAAAACAACTTTGGTTATCTTTTAAAATTACCAATACTCCTTAAGGGGTGCAGTAATTTTGAATGATAACTGGGTTCTTTTGTAATTAAACCAAAACCTTAGGGGTAGTTTTTGTAATTAACCCAAATTCTTGGGGCTATACAAGGGTAGTTTTTGTAATTATCTCTTTTTGTTGATGCTAAACTTTACTTTCAAGAAATTACATGGGCTTCATAATGGTTGTTTTAGTTGGACCCCTGAGATTTAGCCTTATTACTAAAATCCCATGGTAATCCCCCTTTACATTTGTTTTTAACTTACAAAATTGCACCCTCAAATAAGCCTCTGCAATTTACTTCATTTTGTTTTTTATGACATCCCAATACAAACCTCAACTAAGTATGCTTGATTCTGAAATATGCATCTTATTCTGCTTTCAAAATCATTTAATTGTTAAAGAAATTTAAGTATTGTCGACATCTTATTTTGTTTCCTTTTCATTTTTGCTACCCTTTTTTATTGTTATATGTAATATTGTGCAGGGAAGTTGTTGGAAATGACATGTACGATGCTTGGGGCAATTGGAAAATCATAGGATTTATAATTAAGTACAGGATCTAAAGGGTATAATTATTGTTTCTTATTCTTGTTGTAATGATAGGAGCTGGAATGACATGACCAATATTGATCATGCCTTTAGTTGAATGTATATAGCCTTTTTGTTGGATGATAGAATTGGATTATGAATTTGTAATTGCTTTATCGAAAGGAAACTTCGCTACTTTTGTTGGATTATGGATCTTTGTGATTTTAGTATTAATGCATTTTTTGTTGATTGGTGGAATTGGATTTCATGATGAATTGCTTATTAATATGGATTTTTTGCAGCTTTAATTTGTATTATATCTAGAGCTTATAAATTTTATTTCATACAAAAGGCACAGGTGTAAAACCGGTGTGTAAAACCGGTGTGTATTCTTTTAAAGACAACGGTTCTAAATCGGTGTCAAATACTTAAACTTTTAACATCAGGGCCTTAGAAAGCGGATATTTTATCTCTACCGGTTCTCAACCGCTGTTAAAAAGTTCAGACTTTTAACACCAGTGGCTTTAACACCAGTTGTTTTGCTAATAAGGAAACGACACCGGTTTAAAACCACCGTTAAAAGTTCGACTTTTAACACCAAATGGCTTTAACACCGTCGTTTTATTAATAGACACCGTTTAAAACCGGTGTCTATCAGCATTTTTGTTGTAGTGTAAATACGATAATTTTGGTAACAATAATTTCTAAATTGTATGTTTTCTAGTATAGTCGACCCTTCTAAGATTGAATTTATGTTATTTTTCTTTTCATAATTCTTCAAAGGATCTATAATTGAGAAAACATAAGAGAATGTACTTGATAATTTATACAATCACCAGCAGCTAGGTAGAGTCAAGTATATTCATGATTGGTGCAACTTTTTGAAGTGAGGATGGATGCTAAAAATAATACAAATCTCCTCTCTTCAAGAAAGTGATCAGTCTCAATTTAAACGAACTTCAGTTATGATGTTTTCCAAGTTGGCGTGGCCACCTGTGGTAAACCGAGCAAAGTTCCCACCCTTTAAAGCAATCGGACCTATCTTGTGGTATATATTCGGCTTAACTACAAGGGATTGTACTTGATTATCTATTTCAACAATGTTGAGCTTCACATAATTCGTTTGACATTATCACATTCTAACCCCGAGAAACACATAATATCACTGAATATCCAAGAATAGGTAAAATTTTCTCTGATCACTAATTTGATAAATCCATGTTTATCATATATAAGCGCTACTCCATGAACCACAATTTTATCAGCCATACGCACATAAACTCCATCAACTATCTGCAAATGCCCGCACTTAGCGTACATATCTAGAAACTCAGTTTTGCTCGTAAGCATCAACAATGAACCCCTTTTATTTCAATATACCAATTAATTGACCTCTTCAACTCCACACCGTAAATTCTCGAAGAAACTGAGAGCAAATTGATCTATCATTTTTCCTACATCCTACCAAAGGGCAGAAATGCCTCTTTTCCACCCACCCATTTTCACATACACACCGATCATTGAGTTCTATGACACCAAAGTCCTAAACTCAATATGATCGACGAATATTCGTGCACGTAGTTTAATCTTCCCACAACCAACATAGAAGTTTATAAAACCATTTTGCATACATATATGAGACTCACTAGCATCTAAATGAACAGAAACCCTTCTAGGTATCAGTTATGCCTGCAAAGGCTTTCAAATAAAAGAAAATGTAAACTCATTTGGGAAAAGTACCAGAACGCACCATTTTCTTGTAAATATAAATTGCCTTGTTTCAGTATTTTATATTTGTAGAAGCCCTTACCGAGGTGTTGTGCATATCTCGATTCGGCTGGGGAATTTCGTCGAACAGATAATGCGCGTATTGGAAGTCCCCAAAGGGGGAGAGCGCGCAGAGTAAGATGAGTTTGCTGAGGGAGATGGTGTCATCGGGGAGGCCCCGGAGGAAGATTTGAGGGTGGAGAGTTTTGAGCTGGGCTCATTGACGAGCATTTTTTGACCAAGGAATGGAACAAAACACGTTTGGTGTTGTAAAGTTGAGTAGGAGTTTGTGGGGAAAAATAATTGTCTAGGGAATTTCAGCTTTGGTTTAAAGTAGTTGTCGAATATTTGTTATTTTAAAGATGTTTTGTTCACGTTATTCTTTTGAAACTCTAATTCATGTAAATCACCTCAAAAATAAAAATTACTAATTTTTTAACCCAATTATATTATTTATTAGGCCAACCAAATTACAAAATATTAGCCTACAATCTTACAAATATAATTTAATATTGGCAAAATATTCAATCACTATATTTTTCAAATTTTATATACATAAAATACTATTTTAATTAACCATAATCTCATTTCAATTTTGCATTCACTCATCCAAACATAATTCCAATTTTCCAAAAACCAAAAATTAAAATCCTTTTCCATCTTTCAAAGGTAGCAATTTGGTTTAAAGTAGTTGTCGATAACTGTTATTTTAAAATTTTTGTTCAATTTTCAATCTTTTCATGTAAATCACCTCAAAAATAAAAAATAATATTTATTTATTAGGCCAAATTGCAAAATATGCCCAGTAACTTTTAAGTAGTGGCAAAAGAGGACTATATTTTGTTTAAGTGGCAATTTATGCCATGGACAATTTTGCCCTTATGGCCCAATAGCAAATTAGGTCCTTTATCTTTCAAAGGTAGCAATTGTAGTCATATCTTACAAAATTTAGCAATTTCAATCCTTTCCCCTGATGTGACCGAACTTTTCGTACTAGCATCGGTCATATCCCGCAATCTTCATGTATCCTTCAAGACTCATTTCAAGTAGTAAAATGAATGAATCCTTTGTAAGATCGAGGGTTCTCACTTGAAATTCTCATAATCAAGCTCATTCATCAATGAGGACTTCTCTATTTTTAAAATGCGGGATGTCCAGTTTAACATCAACCCATATGGATGTATTGGGTCGAGGTGCGATCTTCCATAAGGCGTCGATAAACATTCGGCCTTCCAAAGAGGTTGTCTAGTTCCTGCAAGAGGGTTTCGACCTCCTGTTCCTGAAAGTGGATCACTCCCAGTCGTGAAATCCCCAGCATGTGGCATCCTCTCGTCCCGAGCTCCATGATGCGAACCCGTACTTTCTTCGACGTTAGGATTAACTGGTGGCGGTGGTGGTGGAATTGGTCTACCTTGTGGGTCATAGGTAACCAAAGCTGATTCCTCACCTGCGTTCATCTTTAAATCTACAATACCTAATCCCGCGAAGGATTCTGCCAGGTCATGTAGATCTTTAAGATTCATCTTTTCAATATCCATCTTTTTAATTTTTGATGGATTTTCCTTTGATTAGAACGAATGAGTTTTTCCTCATCTCATCTTTCGTATAACTTCGGTTGGTTTCCCTTTTGGGTGTAAATAGGTACCGCCCCAAAATCAATATGTTTCCTTCCTCCGGATGAACTCGGCTCCCTCCAGGTTCTTGACTCGTTTCGAATATCATGAAGGAGTTCAAGAGTTTCTTCGATATTTCACCATCGTCTCCATCTTGTTCTCGATCCGATGAACTTGTCTTTGGTAGATGAATATGACGGTTGCCATAATTACGCACCGTCTTACGGACTTCTCTAAGATCTTGGAGAACTTAGATTTGTCTCGGAAGTATCTCGTTCCACTCCCCCACTCCATCGGGAATCATTGTTCGATGGGGAATTTTCATGAACCGTTTCTTGAAGGTTCATCAAGTGAACATATAAGTGCAGTTAAGCATCCAAATCGCCTATAATATTTTGCTCGCATTTTGCATTGCGCTTAAGGTTTCCCGTCGGCTCTACTGTTCCTTTTTCTTCATGTTGTTATTCCCAATATGAAACCTGGTCAAGGTGTTCTTGTGCATACATCGTCAATATTTGACGATATGTCTGTAAGGGTACATCTCGGACATCGGTCCGGATCCATAATCTCGGAGTAATTTCTCACTTGTTAATTACAAAATTGTTAATTACATAAATATAATAAATTTAACTAAAAGTTCTTAATAAACCCATTGGACCAATTTTGCAACAATTCAAAACTTATAGGATATAATTTGCTTAAGAAAAACTTATAGGACCATTTTTGCCAAGCAAACACTTAGTCAAATTAGCAATATGTATGAATAAGGGTATAATTGGTATTATGGAAATATTCAATTATCCCATTGGACCAATTTTGCAACAATTCAAAACTTATAGGACATAATTTGCTTAAGTAAAAACTTATAGGACCAATTTTGCCAAACTTTATAAACTTACAAGGTATATTTTGCCAACTTGATACTTATTGGTTTTCGTGTGGAAAATGCCATCTACAAGAATGTTGGAAATGGCATCTTTTTGCAATTAAGCCTATTTATTAATTGGTTCCGTAGATTCTATCCGATTTTTGCATATATCCTAGCTATCCATTAGGAGAGATTCATTTCTCTAACTTTACTTATATTAGTCATTGAACTGTTGAAATGTATGTCTAAATATAAATATGAGAAACTTATTTTTTAGCATGTAAATTGACATACTTAGATATTTAGTCTCTTTCTTTTTCCTTTGAATTTTTAATTATGTCATTTATCTGGAGAATTTCAGAGATTTTAGACATATGACTTGCTATAGCAACTAAAGAAAAGTTTATCTGTAGGACTGACTAAGCATCCAATTTAGAGAAAATTTTATTTTAAAGTAATATTGTTGAGTTGGAAGTGTATGTGGATTGGTGTGAAGGATTAAAAACAATTGTAATTTTAATCAAATAAATTAATTTTTCTTTCATATTTAATTTTTTAAAACAATTTATATAATTAAATGGAGATATATGATTATATGTGTTTATATAAATGTCTATAATAAATTTAGAAACATACTCCGAAAATGAAAAATGTAAAAAAATAAAACAATCCGAAAAAAATTACTAGAAAAAGTGAATATTGTTTCTAAGTACTAATCTTTTGCTCGTGCAACGCATGGGATGTATTGCATCATGGCACGTAAATTGCATCCATATAAGAATTACAATGTTAATGAATATAAAACGTACAATACAAACTTCAAACAAGTCAAGTTAAATCACTACACTTCAAAATTATTAATTTTGGACTTCTTCACAAGATTATTCGTCTGTTTGGTTTTATTTTATCGTCGTCACAAACTAATTAATATTTTCATACTCTTACGATATGTGACTCGTGAAAATAACATATAGTCGACCATAACTGAAAATTGGGTTTTTTATAGGATAACTAATGAGAATAATTAAGGAATATTTTGTAATATTATCACAGGGTTTTACTTTCTGATATTTGCTTTGGGATTTTTTGTTTTTTGAATAATTCGGTTTTCAATAGTGTAGTAATTTTATTTTTTTATAACATTTTTTACTTTTAATTAGGAATTTCATTACTCATTTGAGAAGATGATATATTATTATTCAGTTTAATAAAGCATAACATCAATATGTAAATGGAATTTTCCTTATTGTAAATATTTATATGTTATACTTTTGAAAATTTTTGTATATCTAAAATATTATAATTACACATCAACGATCCACTGTAAATTAAAAACCATCAGCATTAGATTTACAGAATTCTCGACATAAATTATTTAATGTTACATTCAGATGAGAGGATTTGGATTTGGGGAGAGGATTTTGGGGAAGGATTTCAAATGACTTCATCTAAAGATGGATTTGAAATCCTCCAAATTGACTCCAAAAATAGCTTCCAAGGATTTGAAACCCATCATAGAATGAGTTCATCCAAACAACCTTAATGGGTTTGTTATTGGGAATTTGAAATCCTTAGCTCCAAATCCATCAATTTGAATGTAGCCTAATTGTTGATTTTATTTTTGTATTGACAGAATTGGATTCCAATCAATCAAATATTCAGAGTGTACAAAAATAGATCATATGGGCATAATAAAATACTTGCTCCAACATCTGTAATTAAATATTAACATCTTAATGAAATTAGTTTGACCGGGAACCTATAAGTGTTGGTCCAATTTTTAATATTATATTTCCTAGTATTACTTTACTAATTACCAAATTTGATGTATGTTGTAGTTATATTTTTACTATTATTGGAGAGTGGTTTAGGCAGAAAAATCTTTGAGATATATTTATAAGTGGCTTGCTTATTTATATTTGTTACCATAATTTTAGGGGAAAAAATATTTCAAAACACGTGAAAATTATTCTATTTTTATATATACATAGATGTCAAAACAAAGTATCAAACAGACAAATTCATATATAATAGTTCAAATATATAAACAACTTTGAAAGTTTAATATCAAAATATGTTGATAAATATAAAAAAAAATTGTTAACATAAAAAGTACGTTAATAAATATTGAAAATAATTTTCTATATATAAAAAACTATTAATAATTTTATTATTATTACATAAATTTATATAATTCTATGTATGAATATATGTAATATATATAATATTTGGATACATATTATTTTATATTTTTCAATTAAAATAAGTATTTTTTTTAATTGATGTAATAAACTTAAATATGATTTATATAATTATGAAAAAATGGGCTAAGCCCGGATAACATTTATACATATACCACAAATACGAAAATACATGAATTTAGAAATTGATGTCGAATAGCCCAAATGTATAATTATTGTAGCTCATTACAAAATATTTTTTTTAGTAAATATATCTTATATTGATTATTTTTTATGCTTAGTTTTTATATATGCAATACGGGTCTCAAACTAATGATAGTAAAAATACGATTAATTTGATATGTTATACATCTAAAAGGTATAAAAAAAACAAAAAAAAAATGTGATTAAATTTTATAAAAGAAAAATAAAAAAGACAAAAATAATAAGTAATACAGTACACACACAAATTTGGAAAGCTTATTTTTATATAATGCTTTGTTATATTATATATATATATATATATATCAAATTTAATTTACTAATTATCAAAATTAATGTTACATGTTGTAATTATATTTTACTAATTCTAGAAAGGTGTTCTAGGCGGTAAATTTTTATGATTACTATTTATAAGTGACTTGGTTATTTTATATATATACATATATATAGAGATTTTAAGAAGATACATATAACTAAATTAATATTATTTTACTCTAAAATTAAGTTATTTTTTATTTTTTATTTAAAATTGGGTTTAAATATATCTATTTTTTAACATGAGATTGTCATTATTTAAATCTATTTTAATATATTATGGTAAGGAAAAAATTAGATTTACATTATATTGTCCTTGCCAAAATAATAAAATAGTATTATTTTTATAAATTTATTTAAATCTTGAGTTTAAGTAATAATTTCTAATACTTTCTAATTTTTTTAATATTTAATATTTTATAATTTTTATTACATGGTGTTTTAAAAATAATTATATAACTATTTCCCTATAATAACTATCATATATATATATATATATATATATAATTTGGATCAGATGAGTCTAGTGTCCTGAAGTAAGAACGTAGGGACAAATCTGGACTGTTGATATTTTGTTTTAATGGTCAAGATTTAATTCGTCCTTTTTTAATGTTTTAGCCATTTTTTATTAGTTTAAAGGGTAATAGAGTAATATCATATCTAGTTGGATAAGTCAAAGGGATGATTTGGTCATTTTAATGCCCACGTTTTATGGGAGTTTCTTAGTTTTGGGATTTTAATTGATTTTCAATACGACTTTTCGGCCCCCTCATTAACTTTCCTTGCAGATCTCTCTTTCTCCTATTTTTCTCTAATTGCCCGAAAGTTAGAGTGTTTTCTTCTTTGATAAAATTTCTTGATGGGTCGACTGCCAAAGTGCTCTTCGTCGTTTGGGACATACATAATTTCAAAGGTTAATCTCTTTATTCTTGGAGGTATGTATTGTTTTATCATTTAGTTTGAGACATTGTTTCACTCCTTTTTTTCGATTTAAACCCAAGTTTTTGTATGGGTTTTTATATTTGTTTAGGGTTTTTATTAAATTGACGTTTTTTCTGAAATTGTTGGTATATTGTATCTATTCGGTGGATGAGTTTTGTTTGAGTTGAAGGATTTTTGTTCATGTCGAAAAAATTGCTAATTACAGGCTTGTTTTTAGTCGAATTAGTGTGTTGTTGGGAATGGGTTAGGATGTGGGTTTATGGGTTCGTGGGTTTGGTATTTTTTAAGTTTTGAAGAGTTTATGTATTTTGTGGTTTTTGTTAGGAGTTGTAGTTGGGGAAAAATTCACGCGATATTTGGTTACAGTTTTTGGTGGTTTGATGAAATTTTTGGAATTTGGCTATGATTGTTTTGCCTATGCATTATGTTTTATTGATAGTTTAGTGATAAGTTGTTGTTGTTTGAAATTAAGAAAGAAACCGGTATATAATTTAGATAGTTTTAACATAAAATGTTGCTTAGTTGTTTTCGTAAAATTGCTTTTTTTGTGTACAAATTTTGCATTTTTGCTGATTCGAAATTTTATTCAGTGTTTGCACACCTTTAACATAAATGTCGCTTAGTTAGTTTAGTAAATTTGTATTTTTAGTGTACATATTTTGCAATTTTTTTTGTTAAAAAATTTACTCAATGTTTGCATACTTTAAATATAAATGTTGCTTAATTAGTTTAGTAAATTGCACTTTTGATGTACATATTTGCATTTGTTTTTTGGTTTGAAAAATTAATTTTTTATCACACTTTTAACATAAATGTTGCTTAGTTAGTTTACTAAACTTGCATTTTTAGTGTACAGAGTTTGCAATTTTTGATTAGAAATTTATTCAGTTTTGCACAGTTTTAACATAAATATTTATGCAGTTTTACTATCGTGTATGTTGATTATTATTTTTTTTCGTAGCGTGATCTTTATTCGCGGTATTTGAAGTCCAAATATTATATGAGCCATAGTTTATATGATGAAGAAAGTCAATAGCAAGATTGACAATGGTGTGGAGGGATAGTGGCCTATTTGGGATGCACCATATGGAGACTTATATAGGGGATGGCACTCGGAAGTTGGAACTGGGATAGTGGGCTTCAGAATGGCAACTTGGCTTAAATTTTGTCTTTACGGATAAAGTATTGTCTTTTATTGTACTTGATAATATGAATGAATTGAGACTCAAGAACATTGGAGAGTCAAAAAAAATTTGTGGTGGGAAGAAGAAAACGGTTGCCTCTTCTAGTGGACTAGAAGTATAATGTCTGATGTTTCAAAATAATGTTTGGGTTGTTAATTGTTTTGGGAGTCATGTGACATTGTTTGTTTTAGAAGTTAGGCCAACACTCCAGGACGTTTTTTTTGGTTTTCTTAATAAATTCATTACCATTTTTATTTGCTTGATTTTTTATATTAAAAAACTATTGTTCTATGTGTTTCAAGTATGAGAAATATTCTCGGATGAATTATGTATTAATGTTTTTCATTAATAAATTGTAAATGAACAAATATATTATACTAAACGAGCAGATTCTAAAACTAATGTAGTAATAAAAAATAAAGGACCCAGTAACAATTATAAACCAAAATAAGCAAAAAATCACTAGTAATAATGCAATAATTTATAACTAAACATGCACTAAGCAAAAAAATATTATCAAATTTATTTTTTTAAACAAAGATCACATAAGTGTGTGAATATGTTTGGATGAGTTATGCATTTGCTCAGTAAATTGTAAACATGCAAATATGTTGTACTAAATGAGCAACAATCTAAAACTAAGTTAGCAATAAAAATAAATGTCTCAGTTACAATTTGTCATGAACTCGTGTGTTGAGAAAGAAATGGAAAGGGCTGAAGGTGTACAAGGTGATGAACCAGAAGCAGGGGAAAAGCCATTAGGGTTTGAAATTTACGAAATGAGAGAGATAAGAGCTGAATCTGGAGAATTCTTGCAAGCGCATGGGAAGTATCCTGATCGTTGATAATGGAAAAGAAGAAGGAAGATCAAACCGTACAAGTGGCATGATATTAGCATTTTCAGTTGTTTTTTATAATTTATAAGATTTTCATATAATTAAAGTGTAAGGGGACAACCAATATATTTAATGTAAGGGAACACATAATAGAGGATATGAAAAAATTAGTTACAACTTTATTCTCTCTCTCTCTCTCTCTCTCTCTCTCTTGTTTCTCTCTCAATTTCCTCCCCCCATTCTAATCTTCAATATTGCAGGCCCATATTACATACAAACATCCTAATACAGATTACAATCAATATAATTCATAAAAATACATAACAAACCAGTACAATTAGTATTCCGGAGCCATAATCCTTGGCCATGGCGGAGGGCACCATAATGAAAGAATTGCAGGAAGATCAGAAGAGGTTGGACCAGATTCTGCAAACAGAAGCCATGAAGCGTGAAGCAGTGGAATTGAAAATGTAAGAACAGATAGCTGGAATAAATTTTGAGGTGCAAGATCAATTGACTGGAATTAATAGTAAATATGAACATTTAACACATACCTTAGTCACAATCCAGTTGCAGTTACTCAATATCTCAAAATGAAAAGGATCGATAGAAGAAGAATTAGTATTAGGCAGACCGGGTCAGGGGACTACCAGTGAAGGTAATTTCACTAGGTCCCAATTTTCTTCTAGACCATGGATGCAGTTAGAACAGGGAGGGATGGAGCTCAATACCCAGAAAGTTACCTTAACCTCAATGCATTTTGAGGGTAAGGCTGTGTTGTGGTACCAGAACTTCTCTATGAGGTAGGGAGATTTGACATGGCAGCAATTTATCGAAGTAATTTATGCCTGATTTTAAGAGTTAAAAGATGCTAGGATAATAGCTGAGTTCGACAAGCTTAAACACACAGGTTCCTATTCTGACTATGTTGATAAGTTTGAAGAACTAAAGGCTTGCATGTTGCTACTTAACAGTGAATATTTTGTGGAATACTTTGTGGCTAGTTTTATAAATGGATTGAGTGAAGAATTACAAGCATTTGTTAACATGTTTGAGCCTAGCACACTTCAGCAAACTATAGATTTGGGCAAGAAACAACTAAACACATTGCAAGCAATTACAAAAAAATAAAATACCAAGTTAAACCATATCAGAACACATACACACTCCCCAAGAGGTATGAACCAAGACCACCTGGTCCTACCAAACCACATGCTCTACCACCTAAAACCCCCCTTAAGATACTTATAGGTTCTGAAATGGCAGCTAGGAGAGAGAAGGAAATATGCTACAACTATGATGAATAGTTTTCATTTGGACATAGGTGCAAAAACAGGGTATATTACATTATCATGACTGAAGAGGAAGAAGAGCTTGCTAGCTTACAAGAGGAATGTTCCCCTGAGGGCAGTTTGAATTCTCCTATGAGTCCAATGGAATAAATTCAAATGTCTCTTAATTCTTTAGCAGTAGAAGATGGGCTGACCACTATGAGGCTATTTGGGGAAAGTGGGACACGAAAGTTACATATATTGATAGACTTTGGTAGTATTTTGAGCTTCATACAAGAATCAACAGCACAGAAATTGGGTTGTCTCCTTGAACCTACAAAGCCTATATTGGTCAAAGTTGCCAATGGACAGAGGATGGTCAGTTTAGTTAAGGCCACTGGGTTCAAGTGGAGGATGCAAGGGAATGAGTTTACTTATTCTTTGAGGGTGTTGCAGCATGAAGGGTGTGACCTAATTCTTGGGGGAGATTGGCTTAAATCTGGCACCCCCATTGAATTAGATTATGAGAAGATGACTTTTACAGTCACCTTAAAGGGGAAGAGAGTTAAAATTCATGCTCTTACATCCACAGATGAGTGCAAGTTCATTTCTGGACCTACACTGTACAAGATGCTGCATATGGAGCCTGACAACCAGATTGAGGAAATCTATGTGGTTACTGTGAGTGCACTGGATCATGAGGAGAACCCAACTTTATTGGAAATACTCAAGGAATTTAGAGATGTATTGTTCGCCAAAAATATTTGGATCTTACAACTGCAAGTGTACAGTGTAGTTTATAGAAAAATGGCAAGCAAGATCATATTCCTCAGGGATTGACTACGAAATACTTAGGCTATAATAACATCCTATTCCAATTTTATTGAAGCGACTGAATCTCAAGTTTTTATAAAATCGAAAATAAAAGAAAAATAAATAAATTTGCGAACCCCGCAAGTATTTTCAACAACCACAGAAGCAACCTTAGGCACATAATCTCAACATATTACATCAATATTAAATCCAATTAAAGTTTCAATAACCAATTCATGCAATTATATGGCTTCAATTCCTAAAATAATTTATTCTCCAACCCGGGTGGCGCATAAACATTAGATTAATAATAATTGAGGTCTCCCGATCCATCACAACTATTATTAACTCTCAAAAGATCTTTGAATTGAAATACTCTCCACAAATAGAAGTAGTCTCACGATACATCACCTGTTTATGTCTGAATTCGATTTTTGTCTCATTAGAAATCACCTCCTGGATTATGGACTAACGAGTATGACATGCAAATTATTGATCAGATAATCGACAATTAAGAATAAGCACTCGAATTCATAAAATAGAACACATGAATTAATTAAAAAAGCAATTAATCAAGATTTAACATGAATCCACAGTTTTGATTATACCCCTAAGATTCGGAAGATTAGCCAAACATTGATAACAAATTCATAGACAATTTCGAAATCAACATTATGACATCGTTTACGCACAGACAAGAGAGCTAGACGTAGAAAGAAAACCCCTTCTTGTCTGGATGGATTCCCCTCCTAAGCCTTCGAAGCTCTTATGCTCCCGTAGATGCGAAAGGCCTTGTGGTGTTCTTCGCGACCTAGCCTTCCTCTTTCAGAAGACCTTGGATCTTGTGTTGCTGCGTAATTTGATGTGTTTTCCATGGTATAGATGTTGTAATTTCCGTGCAAGCCTTGGGTCTCTTTTATTGATGCTTGGAGAGATCACTTGTAGACTCAGAATGGGAAAAAGACTCCGAAAAATGTGTGGCAGAGTCCCACACGGCCTGGCCATGTAGCGTCACATGGCCGTGTGGGTTTTATGCAGACCATCTCCACACGCCCATGTGGGTCCCACACAGTTCGGCCGTGTGTCTTGGATCCATCCCCTGTTTCTTCCCTTTTTCACATGGACATGTATATTTTCACACGGGTGTGTCATACGGCTGTGTGGTCCCACACGGTCCGGCCATGTGACGTGTTTTGTCCATTTTCTTCGTCTTTTTGATCTTCTCTTCACACTCGTCAGTCCTATCCGGGCCTTCCAACTGATTTTTCTTCGATTAAGCTCCATTTCCTGTAAAAAGTTACAAGAATATGCAGTATCATGCCCTTCTAAGGAAACCAAGTAAAAACATACTAAATATGCGTGCAAGTGCATCAAATATTATCATTTTAAGCCCCAAAATGCACGTATATTTTACACACATCATGTATTTGGAGAACCTACGGGACTACCTCCAAGCAGAGGGGTAGAGTACCAAACCTGATAGCATGCCGAAACACCAACATCCTTATAGAACTTCCCATGATCACAAGGGTGAGATAGAGAAGCAAGTGAAAGAAATGTTGATTGCAAGTATAATTCAGAATAGCAGGAGTCCTTTCGCATCTCCAGTTCTCTAGTCAAGAAGAAGGATGCAACATGGAGGTTGTGTGTGGATGACAAGTACCTGAATAGCCTTACAGTCAAGCATGACTATCCTATACCTGTGATTGATGAACTTTTGGGTGAACTACATGGGGCAAATTTTTTCTCTAAAGTGGATTTGAGATCTAGGTACTTTCAGATACTTATGAAACCAGAAGACAAATTTTTAACTGCTTTCAGCACTCACAATGGACACTTTAAATTTCTGGTTATGCCTTTTGGACTGTGCAATGCCCCAGCTACATTTCAGTCTTTGATGAATCAAATTTTCAGGAAACATTTAAAGAAGTTTGTGTTGGTTTTCTTTTATGACATCTTAATCTACAACCCTACCTGGTCAGAACACTTGGTGTATTTAAGATACGTTCTAACCATATTGAGGGAGAATCAGTTGTATGCTAAAAGGAGCAAGTGCCACTTTAGACAAATGCAAATGGAGTATTTAGGGCACATTATATCTCAAGAGGGGGTATCCACTGACCCTGAAAAGATTGCAAGTATGACTGGGTGGCCTATTCCCACTACAGTGAAACGGTTGAGGGGATTTTTGGGGTTAACTTGTTATTACATGAAGTTTATCCAAAGTTATGGGATGATTAGCAGACCACTAACTTAGTTGCTAAGGAAGGACAACTTTAAGTGGACTCAAGAAGCTGAGACAACTTTCAATAATCTCAAAAGATCAATGGTAACCAGCCTTGTATTAGCTTTACTAGACTTCTCCAAACCTTTTATTTTGGAGACTGATGCCAGTGGTAAAGGAGTGGGGGTTGTTCTTATGCAACAGGGTAAGCCTATTGCTTTCATGAGTAAGATGTTATGTCAGAGAAATCAAGCCCTATCCATTTATGAGAGGGAATTCTTGGTAGTTTTAATGGCCATACAGAAATGGAAGCACTACTTGCAAGGGCATAAATTCATTATTAAAACAGATCAGCAGGCTCTCAAGTAACTTTTGGACCAAAATGTAATGACTCATGTACAACAGAAGTGGATCACTAAACTGTTAGGGTTGCATTATGAGATTCAGTACAAGAAGGGGACTGAGAATAGGGCTGCAGATGCCCTCTCTAGGTGTGGTACAACTATTCATGACTGCACAACTATTAGTATTGTTTCCCCTTGTTGGGTAATGCTAACACATACCCTGAGTTTGTGATTAAGGGTCGCATTATGCGGTATAATGGAAGGGAAGATTGTATACGGGTTCTGATACTAAATTGAGGGGTTTGATATTGTCTGAGATGCACCATTCAACTTATGGTGGTCATTATAGGGTTACTGGTACTTACATGACTTAAAGGGGTTTCTATTGGCCTAATATGAAAGGGTGCCAGTATTCAATGCTTAACTCGTAAATCCTAACCCATACTTGAGCCAACAAAGTGTTCACCTTGTACGGGTTAAAATCTATAATCCATTTCATAAGTCGTATTAATCCCAAAAGTAAGTTCCATGAAGTTTAAGGAAAAACCTCATTACGATCGTCCAAAACTGAAAATTGAATATTGTAATATCCTTTGCCAAGAGGGATTAGTTTCCAGCCAGAAATAACTTTCCAAACCCCTTCCAACTTGTTCTTGAGATCAACCAATGGAAGCAGTTTCGTGTCTTTAGGTAATAATAGACGACCAATCAAAGAATCTCGGAGCTCCGTTGTACGTTGCTGGTATATGTCTTCGTCCATTGTCACTGAGAAGAAATCACCTTTTTTCACTGGTCGAGAAACGTCTCCAAGTGATAGTTTTTGGGGAAAGGTAGGATTCAAACCCATTGGAACATCTTGTAAAAGGGAACCCATCGTCTGTTGTACGTGGTTTTTTTGAATATTACTCAACCTTATTGGATTGAACATGTTTATTAGAATAAATCCCAGCCTCAGGACGATCGGAATTGAAACCATGCGTATCATTGAGAATCGCAGAACTAGGGTTTATCTTAGGATTTGAAGAAACCCTAGTCAAAACCCTAGGTGGAGATTGGCATTGAAGAATCTGTAGCGGCGGGTCAAATCTGGTTTCCTGAAAATCCCTACTTGAATCTGATCCAAGAGAAGAAGACGGAATACCTAAAGGCATAATCTGCGGAGGAAGTGCTGCAAAAATGTTTGTCGGGGGCAATATGTTCGGTTCAATCATAATAGAAGGATGATGACCAAGGGGAATCCCTTGTTTTTCAATTTTAGGGAATAAACTAAAATCAATCTCCATTGATGAAAGATCAAAATCAGGCACGGAAATGATGAAAGAAAGAGAGATGCGAGAACGTCATCGTTTAACCTCTTTTTTTTGTGTAATTCAAAGTTGACTCGGTTTTCAGAGCAAAAACCTAAAGAAACTAAATTAAACTAAAGAGAGATTACATTATGTATTTTGATTATAAGTAAGAGTATTTTAGTAACTGTGTTTTTCTTTATATAATGTATAGAGGAGAAATCGGTCTTTTCAAAGTTACAATTTTTGGTAACAATTGTTTACCATAACTTAATCTCACGATTTTTTGGCTCCAGTTTTGTTAGGAAATTTATTATTAGATTTTGATGATACCATGTAAAACTTAGAATAGGAAGTTGACACCCCATTTTCCTTCTATTTCTATTTTGTAATAGATAGGACTGCATGAGCTGAGTGAAGTTGGCTATGTTGAAGAATGCAAGAAGTCAATCAAGATCAAGCAAAGACCAGTGTGTCACCGAGTGCGAAGATGCAAGGCAAAAACTCGACTGAAGGAGATCCAGTTGAGGAACATACGTGTAAAGATTGAAGAAGTGACAGTCAAGTAAGT
>JABTTQ020001983.1:0-50000 GCA_016081115.2 Rehmannia glutinosa | reverse complement strand
AAAGAGCCAAGTCTACCAGTTGAACTGACAGTTGAGTCATTCCTAAAAGGTTGGAGCAGACTCAAGTCAAATGGGTAAAGGCAGTTGTTAAGTCAAGTCGACATATATTAATCTATTGCACGGAAGTCAAGGATATTACTCATTATAGTAATAAGTCAAAGCTGCCATATCTTAAAGTGTTTGTCCCAGAAATGTGCAAAAGGAATAAACTAATGGGAAGCACTGAAGCTTGTGTCAGGTCATGAAAAGCTGCAGGATCATTTAATACGAGGAAATGTGACCATCACAAGCTGCAAGTCATGAAAAGACAAGCCAACCAACAAGAAGTGTCATTTGAAAATAGCATATCTCTTCAACGAGCAAATTTTCAAATGAGCACTATAAAAGACTAAGGAAGCAAGAGAGAGAAGTATGTACGAATGACCAAGCATACGAATTCTAAGAGATTTTACAAGCAAGCAAAACTTGCAAACTTCTCTCAAGCTTACAAAGATATTCCTCAAGCCTAAATTTGAAGGAACTCGATCCAACACATTCTGTGAAGGAAAGAATACTTCATCCAGTTGAAGAGGAAACAGTTTTAAGAACAAAAGGTGTGAGGTTGAAGGAGCTGTAGAAAGGTTCAAGGTCGAACCAGAAGTTTTGGGCTCGTTGCAAGGCTGTGTGATCAATTCCAAGGGTTCAAAGGGATCTAAAGTAGCAAGGCAGCTGTCTTGTGAAGAAGCTGAGTCCCAGGAGCAGCCAGCTGTGTGATCAAGGCTGACTCGAACTGAGAACTACTCTCTAACCAGATCTATTACGTAGTGGATTCCTCCAGAGTTGGAGAAGAGTGGAGTAGAGGAATTACCCCATCCTTGAACCACTATGAAATTTGCTTGGGTCATTTACTTACAACATTTTATTTTCCTTCTTATAGTTATATCTGATGTTTAAGTTATATTGCTAACCCAGCTGATAATAACATTGCTAAGAACAAGTGTTAAAAACAAGTTTGAAACATCAACGGGTTAAGTCTTCCGCTGAAAACCAAATCAACTAAACAGTTAAGTGTTAGCTAAACCAGCTGAGTTATACTATCAATAGCTCAGTCAAGTCTATTGAGTGGGTAACTTTGCTGAAGTAAGTCAACCTAGCTATCCCCCAAGGACTTAGATGATTTGAGTAAACTCTAAGAATAATTTAAAAGGACTAGTTTCAAAAAGTCAGTAAGGTTTATTCAACCCCCCTTTTAAACCTTACAACACACCCCATGGGACCTACAAGTGATATTAGAGCGGTTGGTTCATTGAGCCTTCCGCACTTGTAAATTAACTAGATCTCAATCGTTTTCAAAAGATATAACACTTGTGTTTTCAAAGCTTTCATTTCAAAAATCAAAGTTATTATCATGGAAGCCAATCTAACTTGTATTCCTATATTTACTATGGAAGAGTTTGATGACTGGAAAATTCGCATGCAGGCTCATCGATCAGCCTTATACGATGAAATGTGGCTATTGATAGAAGATTGGCCACTGGAAATCTTTAAGGTCAACACTGCTGTAAGAAGAGCACCTCTAGATGAAGGAGAGGATGCTGCAGTAGAGCCTAGACCTGCCATGGTTGAGAAACCACGCTGTGAATGGACAAATGAGGATAGGAAGAGATACAATCTGGATAATGTTGCCAAGGACATTCTCTACAAGACTTTGGACAAGGTTATGTTCAACAAAGTCAAATCATGCAAATCAGCCAAAGAAATCTGGGATAAGCTAACCCTGATTTGTGAAGGATCAAAACAGATTAAACAGAATAAATTAATTATTGATGTTCAAAATTTTGAAAATTTTAAAATGCATGCAGGTGAAAGTCTGGATCAGCTGGATGCCATATTCGCAGAAATTAACTAATGAGCTTTCAGCACTTGGGAAGGAGTACACTCAGAAGAGATGTGCATGAAGATCCTACGAGCTCTACCAGCTGATTGGGAAATGAAGATCATGGCCCTGAGACATTCCATGGACCTCTCCATAACCTTAAATCATAAGCTCTTCTCAGACCTCAAGGCACATGAGTTCGAGCTGAGAAGAAAAGAGCAAGACGAAATAGATGTGCCCAAGACAGCTGCATTGTTGGCCAGTGAAGGGAAGAACAGAGCCAAAAGAAATGATTGAGCAGGAGGAGATTGCCCTTATGGTGAAAAGGTTCAACAAGTTCTTCAATAAGAACCAAAAGGAACAAGGGTGAAACCTCCAGAAGACACTCAGCACCTTCCAAAGCAAGGGAGGACAGACCACCCAAGAGAGCTGAACATCAAAGAGCTAACTATCAGAGAGCTGATAATCAGAGAACTGAGAGAGCTGATATGCAGAGAGCAGAAAACCTGTGTTGGAATTACAGACAACCAGGACATTTTGCTATTGACTGTTCTTATCCACCAGTCAACAAATACAGGAATGAAAAGGATAGAAAGGTCTTCAGAGAGAGAAGACATGAAAAGAAGAAAGCCATATAAGCTGTTGAGACTGCTGTACCAGACAAGTGTAAGGAACCAGCTGACTCGGATAGTAGTGAAGCATACTACTCCAGTGATACTGAGGAAGAGGCTATGATTTGTCTCATGGACAAACAAGATTCAAAAGATCAAGAAGATGAGGTACAATCTAACTCATCTCATTCATATTCTAGTGATAGTGACTGTGACACACACACTTCATCACCACAGATCTTTATGATTCATTAGGCAAAATAATGAAAGACTTTGAGCACATCAAGACCTCACACACACTTTTAAACGAGGAAAACAACCAGCTTAAATGTCAAAACTCACAGCTGACTAAAGATCTGAGTACTCTAAGTCACATAGCTGATGAGAATACAAAGCTGAAAGCTGAAAATGCCAAGATCCAAGCAGTGTTAGCTGCTACTGAAATGAGAGAGAAAGATCTCAAGAATATGATTGCTTCATTTACAAAGGCATAAAAATTATTGGATGAACTTATAATGAGCCAAAAAGAGTGTGGAGATAAAACAGGCATACGATTCAAACACATACACGGGCATACAGACAAAAGAGACAGTTGTATGATCCTAAAAACCTCAAGCAATTTGCTAATATGCACTATGATTATGGAACTGATAGATGGCAACCTCTTAGAGTCAGATCATGTAGCTATAGGTTGGTTGGATCATTTTATAGCACTAACCCCCAAGGACCCAGGCAAGTATGAGTACCTAAAAACTAATTTTCTTGACTTCAGGTTCAAGGAACAGATGAGTGCCAGGGAACCTGGTACATGGACAGTGGCTGTTCTAGACATATGAAAGGAAACAAGAAAAATCTGTCAAATTTCAAGGAAATCAAAGGTGCAAAAGTCATATTTAGAGAAAATGAAGCTCCATGGGAGATCATGGACTGGAGATTACAGATGATGCATATGTTGAAGGTCTCAACTTCAATCTGCTAAGCATCAGCCAACTCTATGACAAAGGCTACAATGTGGGATTCAATATGGGAGTTTGCCAAATAAAGGATGTTGAATAAATGAGATTGTGCTACAAGGAACAAGGCAGAAGAACATGTATGTATTGGATTGGTCAACTACTACACCAAGCACATGTCTGCTAGCAAAAAGTACAGCCGAATCAAGTTGGATGTGGCACAAGAAGCTGAGTCACCTGAACTTCAAGACAATCAATAAGCTTGCAATGAGTCATCTTGTGGAAGTATTGCCTAACTCAGTATACAACAAAGAAAATATTTGTGATGCATGCCAGATGAGAAAGCAAATCAAGTCATCCTTCAAGAATAAACCAAGTCCTTCTTCAACAAGGATATTACATTTGTTGCATATTGATTTATTTGGTCCTGTTGAGCCAGCTAGCATCAGTAGAAAGAAATACACCTTAGTGGTAGTGGATGATTATTTAAGATATACATGGACTATCTTCATGTGTAAAAAGAAGAAAACACTGCAGAAATTGCCTCAGCTAATGGAAATAGTTCAAAATGAGAAGAGTCAAACCATTATAAAGATAAGATCTGACAAAGGAACTAAGTTTGTCAATGGGATTATAACTCAGTATTGTGTTGAAAATGGTATTCCTCATGAGTTGTCAGCTGCTAGAACGCCACAGCAAAATGGAGTAGCTGAAAGAAGGAACAGAACTCTCAAGGAAGTTGCTAGGACAATGTTAGCTGAAGTTGGATTGCCTAAGAGATTTTTGGGCTGAAGCCATAAATACTGCATGCTATACTCAGAATAGATGCATGATCAATAGGAATTTAACCAAGACTTCCTATGAGATTTGGACAGGGAGAAAGCCAAATATTGGATATTTCAAGATATTTAGATGTAAGTGCTTCATCCACAACAATGGCAAAGACAACTTGAAAGGCTTTTGATGCTAAAGCTGATAAAGGTATCTTTTTGGGATACTCAGCTCAGAGTAAAGCTTATAGAGTGCTAAAAAAGAGGACTATGGTAACAGAAGAGTCTATCCATGTGGTGTTGATGAGCCAAATGTTAATGGAGAAGACATAGATGAGTTAGCTAAGAAGCAAAATTAGCCAACTATGCAGAAGAGTCCTTATGTTGATGCAGACGTGAGAGCACTCAACCCTGAAGATGATGAGATAGCTGAATCTCAAAGACAGCTGGAAAGTCTACAGTTGAATGATGATGAATAAGTTGTTCAAGACAACTTAGCAGCAAGACGACTGAATCCAGCAGACTTACTCCAACCAGATGTGAGATGGCTGAGAGACCATCCACCTGAGTTAGTCATTGGAGATGTTAGAGATGGTGTTAGAACCAGATCCAAAGGTCAGCATGAAGCTATGTTCACTTGTTTTATTTCCCAAACAGAGCCTAAAGATGTGTCTCAAGCATTGGATGACACACATTGGATTCAGGCTATGCAAGAAGAGCTGAATCAGTTTGAAAGGAACAAAGTATGGGAATTAGTTCAAAGCCCAACCCACCAAAATGTCATTGGTACTAAGTGGGTATTCAGGAACAAGATGAATGAGAAATGAACTGTTGTTAGAAACAAAGCAAGACTGGTATCCAAAGGATATTGCCAAGAGGAAGGTATAGATTTTGATGAAACCTTTGCTCCTGTTGCAAGATTGGAAGCAATAAGGATGTTTCTTGCTTATGTTGCACACAATAATTTCATTGTATATCAAATGGATGTAAAGAGTGCATTTCTGAATGGAGTTTTAGAGGAAGAAGTCTATGTTGAACAACCTCCAGGTTTTGAGCAGAAAACTGTTGGAGATAAGGTCTACAAGCTCAAGAAAGCATTGTATGGAATGAAACAAGCACCAAGAGCATAGTATGACACACTGTCATAGTTTCTAATTGACAATGGATTCACCAACGGAAAAGTTGATAGAACACTCTTCAGAATTCAAGATGCAGAGAGTATATTGCTTGTTCAAATATATGTGGAAGATATCATCTTTGTATCCATAAACAAAGAGCTGTGTGACAAGTTCTCAAACCTCATGCAAGGGAAGTTTGAAATGAGCATGATGGGATAGCTGACTTTCTTCTTAGGACTTCAAGTCAAGCAATTGAAGGATGGAACCTTCATAAGTCAAACCAAATATACCAGAGATTTAATGAAGAAATTTGGTATGGAAGAGAAGTCATTAGTGAAGATTCTCATGAACATATCAGTCAAGATGGATATGGATGCAGATGGCAAAGCTGTTGATCAAACCAGATACAGAGCCCTCATTGGATCATTGCTCTATTTAACAACAAGTAGGCCAGACATCAGCTTTACTGTAGGTGTATGTGCTAGATTTCAATCTGCACCAAAAGAGTCACATAACTGTAGCTAAGAGAATCCTAAGATATTTGAAAGGATGCCAAGAAGTTGGCTTATGGTATCCTAAGGGAGTAGGATTCAAGCTAGTAGGCTACTCAGACTCAGATTATGTTGGATGTAGAGTGAATAGGAAGAGTACTTCAGGTACTTGTCAAATGCATGGAAATAGATTGGTTTCTTGGTTCAATAAGAAACAAAATTCACTTGCTACATCCACAGCTGAAGCAGAGTACATAGTTGCGGGCAACTGTTGTGCCCCAAGTTCTATGGATGAGACAACAGCTGAGAGACTATGATATAGAAGAAAGAAAAATTCCAATTATGTGTGATAACACAAGTGCTATTGCAATTACTCAAAATCCAAAGTTGCACTCAAGAACAAAGCACATTGATGTCAGATACCATTTTATAAGCTAGAGATCATGTTAAAAAGAAAGACATCACTTTGGAATACATCTCAACTTATAAACAATTAGCTGATATATTCACTAAACCTCTATGTGAATCAAGATTTGAAGAGCTTAAGAATGAGCTTGGATTAATTGAGCTGAGTTAGGAAACTTAGAAGACTCAATCAGCAGAGACCAAAAAGAGAGAAATGAAAATTAGCAAGTTTCACATTTTAGCCAAGTGAAACAGTCAAGACAGGAAATCAGTTGTATCGAGTTAGTTGACAGATGAGTACTCATCAATGAGAAGAAAGAAGCAGAGATGAGTCACTTTTGGATGATAGATGAGTTATTTATGAGCTAAGTGACAAAATGCAGTCGTTTTTTGCGAGCGGGAATGTTTTGGACATTACATCAGCGTAATTATGGTGTCAGTACAAAAGCTGACCACGTTTAGCCTATGATTGGATATAAATGTTGTTGCATTTAATGCGGGGAAATTAATGTGGTTTCAAATTTAATCTTGACCGTTGATTTTGATCAAGTTTTTCAAATTCCAAAAACCGTCCTTTCAAGTCCCATATAAACCAAAACCTATTTTCTCTCTCCTCACAAACACTCTAATCTTCAACAAGCAAAGCAAGTTTTCTCTCTGCGAAAGTTCTAAAACCCTAGTTCATCAAGCAAGATTTTCCGTTCAATTTACCATTTGTTTTTCAAGGAAATGGATGCCTCATATGATTTTGTTAAGATGTCCGAAAAGATCCACTCGGGATCAATAGTAGACCTCAAAGGTATGGTAAAACAGGGAGCTGATAAGGCCCTGGTGAAGAAGATCGCTGAGAAGCTTGAGAAGTCCGGTCTGAAGGACTTTCTCATGTTGGAGTTCTCTCATACCTACTCTGAGGAAGTCGCCATGTTCAATGTGAATGCGGAAGTTCATGATGGGGACATTCGCTCCTCTGTTCACAACAAGGACATTAAAATCACTACTGTTGGCCTTGTTGGGCACTGCAAATTGCCCTCTGAAGGGTTAAAAGAAATTACTGAGAAAGACGTGAACTTAGCTGCTGCTTGGAAGGAAATTGCCAAGCTTGAGTCAGCTGCAAAGGTTGTTTATACAGCTAAGAAGGCTTTGATCAAGATTGATTATCATAAGTTGATGGACATCATGTCCAAATGTGTCGATATGAAGTTCGACAGCTTTAATCAGCTGTCTCCAACTAAGTTGGTGGTGATGGTTGCGATAATGGAAGAGAAGATTATTATTTAGGGTGAGTTTTTGGTCTTCAGCCACATATGCCAGAACGTGATCAACAAGACTATTAAGGAAGATGGTATGTTTAGAGGCTCATTGGGATATGGTATGTTGGTTGGCCATCTCATGGAGGTGAAGGGGATTGCCCTGAGCATGGAAAGTTATTTCATTTCAACAAGAAAATGTTCAAGGCAAATCTTTCTGGCGCTCAGAGGCATGCGCATGCTAAAAGAGCTAACACCAGCTAGGGTGAATCAGCTGATCCTGAAGATACAGCTACGACCACCCCAACTCTCTCTCCTAAATCGATTCAAAAGAAGAGAGCTGATGCAGCCAAGAAAGCTCATTCCCCTGCAGCTGATCCCAAGAAAGCGCCTGCCCTAGCAGCCAAGTCCACTAAAGCTCCTACCCCTGCAGCCGAGCAAGAAGATGCACCTGCCCATGCAGCCAAAACCAAGAAGGTTACGTCTACACCTTCTACGGTTGTGAAGAAAAAACGCACAGTTGTGCCTCGCAAGCTAACTATTGCTAAGAAACTAAACATGGTGGAACCAGAAGCCACCGAAGAAGCTGAAGAGGAAGAAATTCCTCTTGTGAAGACCAAAAGAAGAAGACTTGTTCGCAAGTCTGAATTGGAAAAAGCTGAGTCCGGCACTCATCCTACCAAAGAGACTACTTAAATTCAAGAAGAGCAATCGAAGGAAACTGATGGTGGTGATGAAGTCACCATGGAGAGGAGAAGATGGCGATATCGATCGTGACTCTATCAAGACCCAAATATTCGAGAGATAATCGTGGAGGAACAAGGAGCCGAGATAGCCGAGCACAATGAACGAATAGTTGTCCAGTCCCTCAGATGGATGCTAATGAACATGAGGAGGAACATGCTCCACTTGCTACCATTCAGGAGGAAGGAGATGATGAGGGTGATGTGATGATGTTATCTCCTATTTATCCTGGCATTCAGGAGAGGTTGAGGATGTGGAGAAGCTGTAAGGTGAGTTACTCCAGATATCAATTCCAGAGGCCGGAGTTCATTGAAGAAGAAAAGGAACTTATGGAATTCTTGGGTAATATAGCCATCAGCTCCGCCCTTGATCCTAACTTTTGCATGACCATTTTCTCTGAGAGGAGGGATGTAGAGAAAGAGAGAGCCTTAGAGAAGGCTAAGGCTATTGAGGAGTCAAAGAAGCCCCACTCATGTCCTTTCTCTGATGTACCAAAATTTGCCATGGACTCGACTGACAGCAGCGACAGTGATACTGAGGAGATAGATCCTGTTGTGGTAGCTAAGAAAGTGGAATTCAAACAAGCTGTTAGAGAGTCAAAAGATTTGCACGGGCAGTAGAAGCAAGAGGGTCCAGGAGAGTCTTCTCAAATCTATCCTAGCTCTGACCCTATGGATGTGGTGCGAACCATAGTTGTCAACATTGCTGCTACTACATCCCCAGTGCACTTTGAAGATGATACCAGGAAAATTGGCGATGAAGTTAGGGAAGGTGATGAAGCGGGCACCTGAGCCAAGCCAACTACTGCAGAAGGTGTTGAGACACCTGCCCACACGGCTGATCACTTAAAAGGAATCACAACCGAGTCTCAGGTGCTGAGTAACCCCATCACTCATGACTCAGCTGGTGCGCCAGCTGAGAGGGAAGCTCTACCACAGCTAAGTCGGAGGATGCTGTGGGAGAAAAACAATGGAGTTTGGAGGTGAATGAGAGTATCAAAATGTTCAGCAGAGTGAAGTTAACGACGCTCAGACGGTTCAGACTGTCTCAACTAAGACTTCAACTGCACTGAAGGTCGATAACACTGTTGATGCAGCTAAGGCACAGGATGGAAGGGAGGCCATGGGAGTTGAGACTCCTGGACTTGAAAGTGCAATCCTAGGAGTTGAGACTCCGACGGATGCCACTGAAGACCCCAAGACAGCTCAGTCTGCTGAAGGGATAAATGCCCAAGACCCTGCTGCGGGTGAGACTGCATACAGGGATGATCAAGGCCCATCAGCGGTTAAGACTGATGAGGGTGTAAAAAGCCCAAAGGAGGTTATGTTGGCGGCCGTATATTTGTGGTGTTTTATTATTATACACTTAATATGAATAATTTAATTAATTAATATTTTTTCTTGTCCCTTAAATCGAGTCATCCGAAGTTTAATAGCAACGGTTGATATCAGTCATCCGAAGGATATTGTTAACATTTGGCCTATATCTTTAACTCGGTATATTTGATAACATATCCAGCACAGTTAACCCCAAGCCCAAAATAAGAGATGCCGACCCACTTGAGTTTGACTAGGGTCGTGAGATTCGGATCGCAGTACCTATTTACAAATACTGCGGATCCTACTCAATGCCATCTTGACCGTTGATCTTTCACCTCCTCATCTCAATTGTCCGCCAACTCTATTAAAACTCCTTCTCCAAAAACCCTAACTCATTCTTTAGTGGTTTTTCTCTCTCTTGTTTTTCAATACTTCTCTGAGTGTTTTTTGCAAACTTTCTCTCTCTACACTTCTCGCATTATTTCTGTGTGATTTCTAGAAGATCTTTGTAGATTTGAGTGTGTGTTGCCTTCATTCATAGCCTCTATGTGCGAGTACTGAGGGTTTTGGAGATCTAGGGTTTTTATGGGTTGAGAGATCCAGATTCGAGGGGAATTTCTAGGATTTATTGTGTGGAAATCTAATGGTATCCTTGGTGACCATTTTTGGGCTTGGTTCAAGAGGGGATTTCTGTGGTTCAGGTACTTTGTGACCTGATTTGAGGGGGTTCAGTAACCTGAGCGAATTATCAGATCTTGAAGATTTAGGACTTTCGCCAGTATCATGTTATTATTACTTTTTAAGTTCTTTTTTGTTCTTTTCCTTTCTCATATGGATAATATTCTGTAATATTCGTTATCTTCTGAGGCAGATAGATACCCAACAGATATAATTCCAAATTGAAATGATAAAGGGACTAAGACTCTAAATAGATCAACTTGTAGACTAAAAATTAATTTTCCCTTTTAAATATTAATATAACTCTCCTCGCCTATACTTTCTCGCTTGGTCGCACACCTTATTCCCTGTATGAAAGAAGAGATGTGAGATTAGAATTATAAGGATGCGATTCGAATGAGTCGAATCAAATATGTATGAGTGGTAGATATTGGGTGCAATTAGGTTGCATCTATAATTTGAGATAATAGGAAGTCCTATTTAGATGAGGTTTGTCTAGAAACCTCTCATATTAGGACTCTAACTGAGATATATATTAATATCTCTCTCTACAATATCAGTACTATTGGAAAAATCGTCCCCTCCCATAGAAAGAATAATCTCTCTCCTAAAGTCTTTCTATGGGAGGGGACAATTTTTCCAATTGTACTGATATTGTAGGGAGAGATATCAATATATATTTCTCAATCCCATATCTCAGTTAGAGTCCTAATAGGAGAGGTTTCTAGACAAACCCATCTAAATAGGACTCTCTATTATCTCAAATATGGATGCAACCTAATTGCACACAATATCTCCCACTCATACATATTTGATTCGAGTCATTCGAATCACATCCTCATAATTCTCATCTCACGTCTCTTCTTTCATACAGGGAATATGGCGTGCGACCAAGCGAGAAAGTATAGGTGAGGAGAGTTATATTAATGGGAGGGGACGATTTTTCCAATAGTACTAATATTGTATGGAGAGATATCAATATATATATATATATATATATATCTCAATCACATATCTCAATTAGAGTCCTAATAGGTCACATCCTCATAGTTCTCATCTCACGTCTCTTCTTTCATATAGGGAATAAGGCATGTGGACAAGCAAGAAAGTAAAAGTGAGGAGAGTTATATTAAGTCATCACCAAACTAACATAACCCTACAACTCAATAACTCGTTATGTATTTATTACACCAATGAGAAAGGTAGTTCGTGATCTTGTTCGTGATTCAACCAATCTACGGGTTTTGTTCGTTGTTCGAGGTTCAACCAAAGACAAGGCTTGAAGATGGCTTATTCATGGATCAAAAGGAGGCTTGTAGACGGGCTCAATCCTGGCTAAGTAGATCGACAATTCATGGGTTGATTAACATGTGTGTATTTCGACTAAGGACTAAATATTTACGCTTGTTAGAAGATCGTAAATTTTATGAGATGTTCTCCCTAAGTGGTGAGATTTCTTCAATTTGCCTGATATGTTATCTATTATTGCCATGTTCGTCTAGGGTTGTCTTGGATGATTGATGTTGATATAGTTCAGTAAAAGTTGAATAAGGAGATCCGTGTGGATCACCCGATGAATTCAAGAGTGGAGTAAGAGCGCATTGATTGCTGATCAAGAAGCTCCAACTTGACTTGAATCATCATTGATTTCATCGAGCTATCATTTTGATAGGCCTATGATGGCTAATTAATTCACTGAACATGTGTCAAGAGTTGTATCTCACTGTATATGGCAAAAATATGATGACTGGAAAGAACATGGAGTTATCGCCACTCACTGTTGGTTGTCTTTACACTCCATGGTCAAAAATCATATTCTTAGTCAAGAAATGATATCTTCGGAAGATGAAAAAAAATGCTAGCTAATTTAAGTAAACATTGTCGAATGTTTGATGTGCGCTATGTGCGTACTCAGTAAGTCATGTACTTAGCAGTGTGATTGGAGAGTGGATATTGAAGTGATCCATGCGCTATTGTGATGTCGACATGTGGATACTTAAATATTTTAAAAGATTGGTCTATGATTTGCTAGAGGCAAATTTGACGTCTTGAAATGATGCGCATTGTGCGCACATCCATGATGTATTTTGTTATCTTTGTGATAGTAAAACCACTTTGGTGTATGGTTTGGGCACCAAACAAGGATGGTAGACCAAACATATTTACTCGAGGCTTTACTTCACTTCAGAGTTTTTGCGCATAGTTACTACTGTTCTCAGGCATAATTCTACGAGCGATGTGGGCGCTCATCCCTTTTATGAGCCTTTGTTTGGAGATATGCTCCCAAGATATGTGAGTCATTAGGGATTAAGTAGAATTGATTATGTGGCCTTTGAGAACATATTGTGATATATGTTGGATTCTCTTATGTATTTGGTACGAACTTGTGAGTTGTCACCAACTTTGATTGACCCTCTCACACGAATCACCCCGAACAAAGCGAATAGGATGAGACTTAAAAGATTGTGTCGCATAAGAAGGTTTGCGAATGATCGCCTCCAAACTTGAGGAAGGTTAATAAGTATAATTAACAGTCGTCTTAACTAGAGGTTAAGATGAGATCTGAGTTGATCGATTATGAAGTATGTCCAAACTTCATAAAAGCCTGTTTGTAGCCGAATGTGTGAACTATTATATGACGCTTTGAGGGTGACTATGAGTAGTGCGCAGGTCGAGCGCTTGAATAGCGACTGGACTAAGATTTGTATGATGTCTAGAGCGTCACATGCCTAAATTGAGTGGGAGCTCCATCATAGCATGTATTCATACTACATGTGCTTTGAGGCGACCGCCTATGGAAAAGTGACTGAATGGGTCCCTGCTTCGTCACTGTGTGAGCCCATATTATTTTCTTGTACCCTTTGGGACTTTGGACCATGTCATGAGGTGTAAGCTTGATAACGCTATTTTAGCATGTATCCAATGGTTATGTGTGATTCGGTCTGTTAGAGCATGTCTAGGAAAGCTGTCAAGACCAAGCTAATTGGCATGTGGGGCCGAGGAAAAATTAAGTTGGTAACGCACTTATGTTCTATGATTCATAGCCCAGGCGACTATATTGAAATGTGTTTGACTAGTCATGAATCTAGAAACATATTTGAGTGAGTCGAGCATGCTCTATTTATTTCATTGAGGGACCTAGAGATGTTTGACTGGGTGCGACCACTTGGTTTGGGGTACATAGTGAGTTATTGAGTTGTAGGGTTATGTTAGTTTGGTAATGACTTAATATAACTCTCCTCACCTATACTTTATCGCTTGGTCGCACGCCTTATTCCCTGTATGAAAGAAGATACGTGAGATGAGAATTATGAGGATGTGATCCGAATGAGTCGAATCAAATATGTATGAGTGGGATATATTGGGTGCAATTAGGTTGCATCCATATTTGAGATAATAGGGAGTCTTATTTAGATGAGGTTTGTCTAGAAACCTCTCCTATTAGGACTCTAACTGAGATATGGGATTGAGATATATATTGATATCTCTCCTTACAATATAATTACTATTGGAAAAATCGTCCCCTCCCACAGAAAGAATAATCTCTCTCCTAAAATTTCTCCCTACGGTTTTCTTCTTGGAGCATCACCAAAGTTCTCCAAGGGTTTAAGGTGTGAAAATCCAAGTAAATAATTCTAGTAATTATTTACACCAACGAGAAAGGCGGTTCGTGATCTTGTTCGTGGTTCAATCATGAGAAGGCTTGTAGATGGCCTAGTCATGGATCAAAAAGAGGCTTGTAGACAGACTCAATCTTGGCTATGTGGATCGATAGTTCCGCTGCAAACAGGTATAATTGATCTACACTTTATGTGCAAATATGTGATTTAGATACCGACCGATATTTGCTAACATATATATACAAGAATTAGTAAATTGAATTTTATTTCCTTTACATCTAAATATATTTGTGTATGTTATTGGAATATCATTATCTTACGTTTAAGTTATGGTTCTGTCAAAATAGAAAATAAGAAGCTATGTTTATCTCATTGACCAATCCAAAGGAAACAGTTCACATTTTTGTAAAGCAATTTATCGATATTACAGATATTTTGCATTGAATTCCAATGGAGCCATTTTAATATGTCGTCACTTACATTTTTAGTTTCTATCAAAAATATTTATACCTATTTAAGTGTCTAAATTCAAAATATTTCTACATATTGTTTTTTTTAGGGTAAAACGAAGCATATATTAATAACTAGGGTACCATGTCCGAAACTACCACATCAACCAAGTGATCGGGGATATCCCCGATCCTTGGATTATAGTCCTCAAGACCAAAAGAAAAATGAGCTAGGTGGTGGGCTAGTGTATTACCCGACCTTCTAACAAAACTAGGTTTAATAAAATCGAAACTAGGAAAAAGACAGAAAATGCCAGAAACTATATTCCCCATGTAGGTGAGGTCTTCCGTCCGGTGAAGTAGCCAATGAGTTAAGTTGATGTTGTCTGATTCGATGACGATCTGCTTAAATCCCCAGTCCCATGCTAGCATCATGCCATTCATGCAAGCGATGGCCTCCGCAACTTCCACGTCATATTTGGTAGGTATCAATCGTGCTAGCGACCCCACTATTTAGCCCCGACGATCCCACATCACACCCTCTATCCCTAAACCTTCCCCTTCCTTAATGGACGCGTCCGTGTTGATATGGGTTCCAACGCTCCTGTTTCTTATCCCCCAGTGGCTTCATGCGACTTGAGATTGCTTGCACGTGTTCATGAAGACGATTCGTGGCCATCTGTATGTAGTGTTGTTGGTCGTGTAGTTGCTTTCCAAAAGTAAAGTCATTTCTAGCGCACCATGCACCCCACATTAGCATGGCAAACATCTCATGACCCTTCCTATCTCCATGAGTCATCATCTGAATAACCCAATCCCCAATTGTTCCTCTTTGGTGAATCATTGGTACTCTCATTCTAAGGGGGATACGGCCCAGTAGAGTTCCAACCAATTGCAATCCCGAATGTGTGTTCGTTCAATTCTTCTGCCAAACCGCACCTTGTGCATACGCCGTCCATCGTTAACCCTCTTCGGATTAGAGCCCCCTTCGTGGGTAATATCCCGTACACGCACTTCCATAGAAAAACATTCACTTTATTTGGGATTGATAACGCCCAAACCCACTTCCATAAGCCCGCATTATTTCCGGAAGACGCCGGAGAGTGCAGCTCATTTTCCTTGAAAGTTTTCACCACCTTATATCCCGATTTCACTGTATATTTCCCGTCCTTAGAAAAATGTCACACCATCCTATCTTCTTTGCGGTTCATGCACAGAGGAATGGATAGAATAGCACGAGCCTCAGCCAAGGGAAAAAGCAGATTAATAACATTGACATCCCATACTCTACACTCAGTCTGAATAAGATCATAAACTCTCATTTGTGTCGATTCTTCCGGGGGTCTATTTTTCTGGGGGAAATAACGGGCTATCCGGCAACCATGGGTCATCCCATATATTCACTTGCTCTCCGTCTCCTATGTTCCATCAAATCCCCCCCCCCCGAAGAATTTTTCTGCTATCTACAATGCTTCTCCACGTATAATATGGATTATGGTCTATTGTAGCATCGAGAAATTTTTTCCGGGGGTAGTATCTCTATTTAAGGACTTTGGAAAGAAGAGAGCTCTCATTTTGAATCAAACGCCATCCTTGCTCCTTGCTCGTTGAAACTCTTTAAAGTCTAACATCGCCTCCTTCCTTTGCCCCCAACAAAAATTGCTTATTGAAACTCTTTGGAATAAAGTCTTGGAAACCCAATCCCCTAATCTTTTTCTTTTTTTGAACGACATAACAAATTCCACGTTTATCAACTCTTGTTATTTATCCGAACTCTAATCATCTTTGTCTTTCATCTTTTCCTCCTTCCTTTGCTAGTTTACCCAACAAAAATTGCTTATAATGGAATCAAGTTGCTCGTGAGAGTTTGTTAGTTATGGAAGAGGGAAACATGAAGCAACTCATCAAGTAGGATGGAATAGCCTATGGATAAATTCCATAGATTGGATAAGGATCATCTTGCAAAGCCACATTGATCTTGCAAAAGATGGTATTGGATAAGTAACGCCTACTTTCCAATCCTTTATTTTTTTCCTAATGTCCACCACTTTCGCAAAAATTTCTTTTTTCTCCAACCCACCGCTTGACGCCACGATTTTGAACGCCCCTATTCACTCCTCTAAACATTTTTCCTTTTTTTTTTGGATTCCTAAATAAATCTTAATGTTTATCAACTCTTACATTTATCCGAACTCTAATCATCTTTGATTTCATCTTTATCTTCAAAATCCCTAAAATTACATTCTTAAAATTGCTAAAAACAATAAAACATAAAGAGACAAAACACGAAACACATAATAAATATAACCTACAATACATTACATTTTTAAGGTACTAAATCCACCTGGTTCTCAAAACATGAGGGTATAACCCCCAAATGGTGGAAAGAGGTACTTAAACCTTGTGTTGAGAGTTTGTTAGAGAAAAGAGTGGGTAATGGAGTAACATTGTTTTGGCATGAATAACATGAATCATGATGTGTGGATTGAAATGGTGTCCAAATATCTTAAAATTTTATTTCCACTTTTTTGTTTACTCTTTTGGTTTTAATTTTGCCTTTGTGCTTTTTTCATCCAACATCAATCTTTTTTGAGACGATGTTTTGATGATGAAGAGCCACATATCTTCGATATTTTTTCTCATCACTTAAATGTGATGATGAAACGAAGATAACCACTTAAATTGGATCGAATCGAATGAGATGGGGACTCGGGCATCGTATTCGATTGGGATGAAATCCTTTGTGATCGGGAATTTCGTGAAGTACTATCAAACTTCGAAAAATCTTTCATAATGGACCACACATGTTCAAACTTGAATCCTTTTTTATATTTTGAGTCCATCATTATTGGTTGTTTTGCATGATCGAACTGCATAATGAATAAAACATGTTAAATTTAAATAAAAGGTAAAAGAAAATTTAAAAACAATATATTAAATGATGGCTTACAATATCTTTTTCAGAAAATCCACTTGGATTCTGATATTGAACTTGTTCAATATACCCTTTTAATTTTGAAATAGCAGGGTGTATTTGTTGCATGCGGCTTTCAACTGATCTTTGGGTTCGGTCAGACATCATTTGATTTGGTTTTGTGGAGTTATAGGCCTCCATAACACGATTCCAGAAATGTTCTTTTTTTTGTATGCACCTATTTCCGAATCTTGTGATATGTCAACATATACATGACAAAGATGTCTATCTTTATCAAAAGTATAATTGGAATTTCGGGATGGGGCCATTTGAGGTAATAAGATAATTTAAGAATGTGATATATAGATCGATTTAAAATTGATAGTGTGTGTAGGAGTATGTGTATAATGTATCCAATTTATAGATGATGTAGACACTAAATAAACGGTATAGATTCAAAGACATGAAATCCAAATAAGATAATAATCAGATGGTGTAGAATTAAAGAATATCAAATGGATAGATAAGGTTGCAGCTTTGAGTAAAATTACTTCTATTATGCTCAATTTTTCAAAAGCTCTGCAGAAACATCTGGGTTGTGCTACAAATAGTCAAAAGCCTGCACATACTTTTTTAAAAGCCTGCACACACATGTGACATGTAGTTACAGTTATTCTAAAAGTAAAAGTATTGAACAATTATAAAGAATCACACACTTTCTCATTATTCATATACACAAATTTATTCAAATGAATTCCAATTATGCTGGCTCTTCTTATGTATTTTCTTCTTCAAGTTCATCCGATGATGAGCTTGTACATTTAATCAGTAGTTATGATACGGAGCAACAATTGATAGCTCAACAAATTTATAACAATAATCTTATCATTGCAGAATATTTTGGAAACCAAAATACCCCGACTACCCATGGTGGCCTAGTTCCTGGTCATAAGACAATTCATCGTGATCGAGAAGCAGCAGCTCAATGCCTTTTGAACCATTATTTTTCTGAGAATCCAACATGTAATGAAGAAATATTCCGTAGGCGTTTTTGAATGTCTCGAGATTTATTTCATCGTATTGTTGATGCTGTTAAAAATCATGATGGTTAGTTTATTCAACGAAGGGATGCGGTCAAAAGACTTGGGTTGTCTACAATTCAAAAAATAACAGCAGCATTTCAGATATAGCATATGTTATGTCAGCGGATGCGATTGATGAGTACATCAATATTGGAGAGTCTACTACAACTGAATGTGTAAAGAGATTTTGTCGTGCTATTGTGGAATTATTTTTGGAGCAATATTTAAGATCACCTACAGCAAGTGACGTTGCTAGACTACTTTATATTGGTAAACAATGTGGGTTCCCAGGAATATTAGGTTGTCTAGATTGTCTGCATTGGAGATGGAAAAATTGTCCAACAGCTTGGGCAGGACAATATGCAGGTCGCAGTGGAGATCCGACTATTATTCTTGAAATCGTTGTTGATTATGATCTTTGGATATGGCATGCATACTTTGGTGTGCCAGGATCTAATAACGATATTAATGTATTCGAAAGATCTCATCTTTTTTCTAATCTTGCGAAAGGTATTGTTCCTCCTGCATATTATGTCATTCAATATAGTACACCACGGGATATTATTTAGCCGATGGTATATACCTCAAACGGTCCACGCTCGTGCAAACTATTCATGACCCACGTATTCCGAAAAAGAAATATTTTGCTATGAAACAAGAATCATGTAGGAAAGATGTAGAGCGTGCGTTTGGAGTTCTCCAAAGTCGGTTTGCAATTGTTGCAAATCCAGCACGTTATTGGAGCAAGAGTGATTTGGAAGATATAATGGTTGCGTGCATTATTATGCACAATATGATAATAGAGGATGGACGAGATCTTGATGTACCAATCCAAGCTTCGAGAGAAGTTCCAACTCCAGATGTAGAAATGGTGATGGATGAAAATATTCAATTTCAAGCATTTCTTGCATAATATAGAAAAATTAAAGACAAAGAGGCACACATGACACTTCGAAATGCGTGGATTGATCATTTGTGGGAGGAATTTTCTAATTTAGAAAATTAATTGTTGTTATCATGTAATTTATGCTTTTGTATCATGTAATTTATACTTTTTGTTAAGTATCTATTATGAAATTTTATTTTTGTGTTTAAATTAACCGATCAATAAGTAAGGATTTTTATATATGTTATTTTAAAATAATTAATTTGAAAATTAATGCAAGTTATATTTATATTTAATTATATTAAATAATTTTAATATTAAACTAAAACTATTTATCTAAATTATAAATTGATAAATTAAATATATCAATTCATTATAGAAAAGAAATAATAAATATGGAATATTCCAATGTAGAGTGAAAAATAGAGGTGTGCATTGGAGTTGGAACTTAATTCCTCTAAATTTTCTTCTAGAATAGTGTTAAAGTTACACAAAATTAGAGGCAATGGTTGGAGATGCTCTAATATAGAGGAAATGTGATCACAGTATCATTGGTTTGGTGTTGTGTCGATCACGCAGAATCAGATCGAATAATACTTTGTACAACACCAAGGTCTTAATCCAAATATAAAGCAAACTTTATCCAGTTGGAATTATGACTGTGTACAATTTGGAGTGTTCGGAAACTGAGAGTGGAGTTATTTTTAATGGCATCAAAGCAAACTCAAAAAAATTGTTCGAAAAAATTTAGGTTTGTCTGTGGTCATGGATATTGTCATTTATGTTGGAAATTCCTTTTATAAAAAATAGGGTTTTGACCTTATTTTAACCAATTATTTAAGTGAAATTATTTATTAAATTTAGAAAATAAATGATGTAGTCGTAATCTACACATCATGTAGATGAATTTAGCATTTTGAAATTCTCAAAACCAATTTCGAGTGAATGAGAAATTAATGCATAAAGTTAGGAGTAAATAAGGAAAAGTAGCCACATAGGATAGATCAACTTCTTTTCTAACCTAACATATAAGAAAATATCTTTTCTACCCCATTTTATGATTTTTTTACCCAAATACCCTTGACACTTGAATACAAAAGCAAAAAGTAGGTGGGGTCATATTTCTCTCTCAGATAAAATATATTTTCTTTATTTTCAGATTTTAGTTTTATTAAAAAAAATCAGATATAAGAAAACAACTTTCTGAAAATAATTTTGAGTTTTATTATTTTATAATTTTAAGATATTTTAAATAAATGGCAAATGTTTAAAAAATGTATAGTTGTTTTTCAAAATTTTCATATTTATTTTTTTATAATTTTTTTATTTTAAAATAACTTCGATTCTTTTTTTGTTTTTTTAAACTAATTCTCGTTTTTATTATATTTTAATATTTATATTTTAAAATAATTTTGTGGATTTTTTTAACTTTTTTAATAAATTACAAATACTTTTAAATTTTATTGAAACAATTTTCAAAATTATTAGATAATTTTTCAGATTTTTCAATAAGTTATCACGTTATGAAATAACCTCACGTTATAAAATAAGTTATCGGGTTATCATATTATGACATAAGTTCCCACGTTATGAAATAAGCTTTCACGTTATGAAATAAGTTATCACGTTATGAAATAAGCTCTCACGGTATGAAATAAGCCATCTCACGATATAAAATAAGTTATCACATTATGAAATAAGTTCTCACGTTATGAAATAAGCTTTCACGGTATGAAATAAGCTCTCACGGTATGAAATAAGCCATATCACGGTAGAAAATAAGTTATCATGTTATGAAATAAGTTATCACATTATGAAATAAGCTCTCACGATATGAAATAAGCCATTTCACGGTATAAAATAAGTTATCACATTACGAAATAAGTCATCACATTATAAATTCTCAAGTTATGAAATAAGCTCTCACGGTAGGAAATAAGTCATATCACGTTATGAAATACGTGATTACGTTATCACGTTATGAAATAAGTTCCCACGTTATGAAATAAGCTTTCACATTATGAAATAAGTTATCATTATGAAATAAATTATTCATGTTATGAAATAAGCTATCACATTATGAAATAAGGCATATCACAATATAAAATAAGCTATCACATTATGAAATAAGATATCACGATATGGACTCCTATAATTGTTAGATTTGAACTCTATTTTGGTAATTACATATAGAAAATGAGTGCTTTTTAAAAAGTGGGTAGAAAAGAAGTTTCACTATCCAATGTGGGTACTTTAAAAATTCTCCCTAAAGTTAGCCACTTAAATGTCTTTTATATAAGGAATATAAAAAGGTAGGAATATGGAAAATAATATCCCACATGGAAAACATAATACATGTTTGACTAGTTTATATAGAACTTTACCACTAACAAGGAGTAATCATGTGGAGCTCCTTATGGTATACCTTACTGGACCAAGTCAATTTTGACTAGCCTTTGGCAAGCTCAAATAACTTGGAGTCCGGCCCGAGGCCGCGCACATAGTCGCATCGGGCGCTTTAGAGGCGCACTTTGCACGTACGCATCATCGCAAGGAGCTTTGAGGAGCCTTAAAAAGTTTTGAAAAATCAAACCCTGGGGCTCAGTGACGTGGCAGCTCAGCTCGGGTGGCAATGACTTGGTAGAGTCGTTTGTCTGTTCTGAAAGGGCATCCGAATTTCTATATAAATAGATCCCAGGATGATCATTTTTCACACTGAAAATTCTGCATTTATTAGCATATTGTTACACCTCATTTCTTCTATATTTTCGAAAGTTTTGAATACTTATTAGTTCGTTGTAAGTTTAAGTATTGCAAGTACTGCTAACTTAAACTTGGAAGTCGTTGCATCGTATAGATGATTTAATGAACCATTAGCACTTTTACGGGGCAATTTCATCTTGCGGAGATAGTATATAATACTAGCCTCGACTTCAAATTTTATCCCATTATTCTATCCATTTTCTGAGAAAATCAAACACCACAAACAACAATGGCAAAACGAAATTCTGTTTTCTTGAAAAATTACTAACATTAGTTTCACTCCGATGGTTGCTGCTCTCGTGCATGGCAAAAAATTGGCAAAGTTTCCGGTGTTGATTTCAAGAGGTGGCAACAGAAGATGTTGTTCTACTTGACCACTTTGGGTCTGTCCCGGTTCTTGAAGGAGGACCCTCCGACTGTTACTTAAGAAGAGACAAACAAACAAAGGCGGATTGTTGTGGATGCATGGCACAACAGCGACTTTTTGTGTCGCAACTATATTTTGAATGGGCCAGAAGACACCCTCTATAACGTCTAAAGCTCGTTCAAAATATATAAATAGTTGTGGGATTCTTTGGAAAAGAAGTACAAAACAAAAGATGCCGGCAAAAAAAAATTTGTTGTCGGCAAATTTCTGGATTTCAAGATGGTTGACACCAAAACAATGGTCAGCCAAGTACAAGAAATTCAAATCATACTTAATGACTTAGTGTCTGAAGGTATGATTCTGAATGAGCCTTTCCAAGTGGCTGCTATTATCGAGAAATTGTCGTCATTGTGGAAAGATTTTAAGAACTACCTCAAGCACAAGAAATGGGGCTTGAGGACTTGATAGTTCAACTTTGGATTAAGGAAGACAACCAAAAATCCGAAGTAAAAACCAGCAAATCTGGAATGTAGGCCAAGGTCAATCTTGCAGAATCGAGCACTAGCAAGAAACGGATGCATTCTGAAAAAGATAAGGGGAAGGCCAAGAAGTTTAAAGGAAATTGCTACAATTGTGGCAAGCTGAATCACATGGCCAAGGATTGCCGACATTCGAAAAAGGCAATAAAAAGGGCAACCAAAAACAAGCCAATGTGACCGAGGACAAGTCTTTTTCGATAGACATGGCGGAGCTTGATCTCACCGCTGTTGTATTTGAATGCAATATGGTGGATAATCCAAAGGAATGGTGGATAGATAACGAAACTACTCGTCATATTTGTGCTGACAATGAGATGTTTTCCTCCTACACTCTGATAAATGGAAGGAAGTGCCCCCGGGGCATAGCTCAACTGGTAAATGACTTGGGTGACGTGATGTCTGCTTGCTGGCACCCACATTGTGGTTGTTCGAATCCCTCTGGTAATGATTTACAGGGTGGAGGAGAACTTCTTGTGTGGTGACTCAGTCTCTGGTAGCCCAAGGACCCTGACTAGTTGAGGCATAACCCGCGCTTCACATCCTCTACGAAGCTCTAGGGCAAGGGCAGTAGGGGCCCTCAGGGATGGGGTTCATCCTTTATAAATGGAAGGAAGCTATTCATGTGGAACTTTTCGACTTCCAACATTGTGGGGCTTAGAAAGGTTGTACTGAAGATGACTTCCGAAAAAGAGCTAACGCTTGTGGATATGTTGCATGTCCCGGATATCCGCAAGAACTTAGTTTTCGGTCCTTTGTTATGCAAGGCCGGTTTTAGACTATTGTTTGAGTCTGAGAAGTTTGTTATGACCAAGAATGGTTAGTTTGTTTGTAAAGGATACCTTGATAAATGGTTCTTCAAAATGTCTGCAATGAATGTTTTTCACCAAGAGGCGAAGAATAAGAATATTACTTATGTTTACTTGTTGGATTGTCTAATTTATGGCATGATAGATTAGGACACGTAAATTTCAATACAATTAAAAAGTTAGTGAAACTGGAATTAATACCAACGTTTAAAACCAATTCACAAGACAAATCCGAAGTTTGTGTTGAAGCAAAATTGACTAAAGCACCATTTCATTCAGTGAGGAGAAGTACCAAACCACTTAAGTTGATTCACATAGATGTGTGTGATTTAAAACTTGTGCAAACTCGAGGTGGCTAAACGACTTCATAACATTTATTACGATTGCACACGATATTGTTATGTTTATCTTTTGAAAAACAAAGACGAACTTTAGTAGCTTTTAAAACTTATAAGAATGAAGTTGAAAATCAGCTTAATTTAAATATTAAGATGATTCGCAGTAATAGAGGTGGAGAGTATGTTGCTCCATTTGAAGAATTCTGCTCGGAATCGGGTATAATTCATCAGACGATAGCTCCCTACTCCCCTCAATCAAATGGTGTTGCAGAACACAAAAATCGTACTATTAAGGAGATGATGAATGCGATGTTGATAAGTTCTGGCTTACCCAAAACTTGTGGGGGAGCTATTCTTTTTGCAAACTACATTCTTAATAAAATCTCACACAAAGGGAAAATTGAAACTCCATATGAGTTATGGAAAGAACGGAAATCATCATATAAATACCTTAAAGTGCGGGGGTATTTGGCTAAAGTTGAAGTACCTAAGCCAAAATAAGTTAGAATCGGTCCTAAAACGATTGGCTACATTTTCATTGGATTTGCAAACAATAGTAGTGCATATCGCTTTTTAGTGCACAAGTCAGCAATTCCTGATATTAATGATGGAATGAGCATATAATCAAGAAATGATGTATCCTAACAAAGAAAGGAAAGAAGAAAGTTCTAACAAAAAAACTTATGAAACTGCAAGTTTACATCAAAGTGATGAAGAGGAACCCAGATGCAGTAAAATGACAAAAGTAGCTAAATCTTTTGGTTCTAATTTTCTAACTTATATGTTAGAAAACGAACCTACAATTGTTCAAAAAGCTTTGTCTAGTCCAGAAGCTCCTCTCTGGAAAGAAGCTATCAACAATGAAACAGATTCCATCTTGCACAATAATACTTGGGAGTTGATTGATCTCCCTCCAGGATGCAAAATTTTAGGATGTAAGTGGATCCTTTAAAGAAAGTGCAAAGTAGATGAATCTATAGATAAGTACGAAGCCCGGTTGGTAGCCAAAGGGTTTAAACAAAATGAAGGATATGACTTTTTCGATGCATATTCTCCTGTTATGAGGATCACATCTGTTCGACTGCTATACACCTAAAATAAATCTAGCGACGCTCGCAAGAGCACTAGATCAATAGTAGGGTATCAATTTGACCAAAGTCGTCCCTCGCGGAAGACTTAACCGGCAAATAATTATTATGCATCACAATTAAAAAATAAAAATCCTAAACACTCTATTTTAATTTTTAAGGTTTGCAAATAACTAAATTAATTATTAAAGTGAATATTCAAAACTAAAACATGATATCTTGATTGAAAAATTAATGATAAAAACGTCTAGGGATTCATATTTGTTTCCTCAAGTTACCAAGCATAGGTCAAGAAATTGATAATGTAATTAAACAATTAAGAAAATATATATAAACTAGGTCTAAATCTGATAACTTTTGTATTTGCATATTAAACCTGGATAGATCTAATTTACCAAATTATTTAACCAAGTTAGATAACACATTACTCATTCATATCTAACCCTCTAATTGAATTTAGTCCGGAAATAATATCTTCTCTCGATCTCAATTATTTCATCAAAATAATCAAAAGTTGGCCAAACAATCAATTATAACAAAAAGCAATTCAATCAGGAAAAGCATAATCAATTACTCAATATTTATGTTTGTTTATTTAATTCAACTCATCTTACCCCTGGAACAAAGAAATTAGCTCATGGATAGATTCATCAATTCAATTAAAGAAGATTTAATAATCACAAACATCGTCATAAAGTATTTAATATAAAAAAAAATCAAATAGACAAATAAAGGTGGAGAAGAATTACATTTTTTCAAGTTGTAGAGAGATCTCCATAAAAAAGCCTAAGTTAACGTGAAAGAGAAGAGGGAGAGAAAAGAGAGAAATCCAAATCCTGTATCTAGCTTGAATGAATGACGATCTAAAGCCTAGACTCCCATTTTATAGCCCCAAAGGCCCTAACAACTTGGAAGAGCCCAAATCCTAAAAGAAATCTGCTAAAAATCGATAAGATCAGTAAAATATGTTCAAATTTTCTTTCTTGAACAGTCACCGAACGGCCACCAAACGGCCAAAGAACGGCTACCCTTTAGGGTCAGTTTTTTGGGAACGGCCGTTCCATGCTTCAAAGTCACAAACAGTCAGAATGTTATTTGGGAACGGCCATGGAATGACCGTTCCCGTTATTTTCTCCCACGCGAACGGCCGTTCACCGTCCGTTCACCTAGTTTCTTCCTAGTTCATTTCTCTTAGCCCACTCTTCGTTTCTTCTTTGTTCTACGGCTTAATTGCAAAATTAGTCCTGTAACTATTGGCTGATAGCATTTTAGGACATAACTATTTGAATTGGCAATTTAAGACTTTAATTTAAAAATATTAGCACATTAAGGCCAGTTTTCGCCGGAATTCTCAATTTTCGCTGGAGTTGCTGATTTGTCTGCCACGCCAGCACCACAAATTGTTGAATTTTTATTTTTTGGCCAAATGTGATGATTAGGATGCTGAGTCAAAAAATTAATTATTTTTTCTTTTTTCCATTTTTCCCTTTCTTCTTCTCCTCTCCCTTCTCACCTCACTGCCGCCCACTTACGCCACCACTGTCTGCTGAAGGTACACATCAATAATCTGATTTTGTATTGGAAATCCCTTAGCAACCAAGAATTATTTGTTCGTACTGGAAAATTCTTCACCAAACAACGACTATTTTTTTCAAATAATCTGTTTTTGTGCTAGGGAGATGATGGTATTTCTCATTCAAATCGTAACCCTAATTCATCCATTTTTTCGATCTAGTTCCCCCACCGCGGCAGCGATTGTGAAAAAAAGGCCCAAAACAGTAAAGAGAAAATGGTTGCAGAGGTGGGAAAATAATGAAAAAAGGGCACTGAAAGCCCTCAAAAGAGGAAATGTTGTGGTGGGGACTAGGGAGGGGAGATGGTGGTGAGGGGGAGGGATGGTAGGCGGCGGTGGTGACAAGAAGAAGAAAGAGAAAACAGATAGGTGAGTTGGGGTGTTATGGGACAGTGGTGGTGGTTGCGTGGGCTGATCAATGGAGGTGGTGGTGGCCGCCGAGGGTTGGAGGAGGTGGTGGTGGTGGTGGTTGGAAGTGAGTCACGTGAAGAAGATGAAACATTTTTCAGTTTTTTATTTAATTAAAATTTGTTAATTAATGTTGTCAAAATAAAAATGTTAATTAGTAGAGAATATATAGATTGTTTAATGGAGATAAGTCTTGTAATATTTAAATATTAGATCAGAAATATATTATAGTAAGTTTGTATTATTCTAAGCAACATAATATTTTTAAATAATTTATAATTTCTATTATATTATTATTATTATTTTATATTATTTTTTAATAATTATAACACTTCTCATTAATTAGTTAATTAATACATATTTGATTTTTTGTAAAATGTATTCAAAAAGTTAACCATTCAAAAAAATATAACTTAGAAAAAATTACTAAAAATATAAGTCGGTACATTATTTATTTATTTTATATTCATTAAAGTTAGTTATAATTTTCAAAATATAAAATAATTTGTTATCAAATTAAATTTGATATTATTTTCAACTTCATTTGTAAAATATAATTAACAAAGAACAAGACAAAAAATAATGTGCTGATTAGAAAAAAAAAAATCAAAATGCCACATCTACATGCCATGAATGCAATTTCAGTCAACTAGTCCAGTTATAAAAGTCAAAATCCCCAATTGTAGTGCTGACGTGGCAGACACATCAGCAGCTCCGGCAAAAATTGAGAATTCCCGCAAAAATTGGCTCAATGTGCTAATTTTTTTAAATTAAAGTCTTAAATTGCATGCCAATTCAAATAGTTATGGTCCTAAAATGCTATCGGCCAGTAGTTACAGGACTAATTTTGCAATTAAGCCTTGTTCTACCTACACTTTTCCACCAAAAACAAGCATAACACACACAAAAATAGACTCAATAATAAAACACGCAAATACACAAAAAGTGATATTTATTTTAATAAGAAATGATATTTTTTTAATAAGAAGTGATATTTGTTTTAATAAGAAGTGATACTTTTTTAAATAAGAAAATGATACTTTTTAAATAAGAAATGATAATTTTTTAATAAAAAAGTTATACTTTTTTTTAAGTAAAAGTAATATTTGTTTTAATAAGAAGGGATACTTTTTTAATATGAAGTGATACTTTTTCTATAAAAAGTGATATTTCGTTTTAATAAAAAGTTATTTTTTTAAAAAAATAAAAAGCGACACTTTTTGCATAAGAAGTGATATCCTTTAATTTTTAATGAAAAATGATTTTTTTTCGTAAGAACGATACTTTATTTAATAAAAAAAATAATAATTTTTGAGTTTGTGATACTTTTTTCATTTGAAGTGATACTTTATTTTCTTTATTTTTTTACCTTTGTTTCATGTGCGTGTAGAGAGAAAAACGTGGGGAGAGAGAGGGGCAGGGCGTGAGGGGAGAGAGGGGACCATGACAGGAGTGAGATGTGAGGAGAGAGAGTGGGGGGACCATGAGAGAAGTAGACGTAAGGAGAGAGAGAGAAGGGGGACCAATGTGTGTGTGTGTGTGTGTGTGTGTGTGTGTGAGAGAGAGAGAGAGAGAGGAGGATGAGGAGGAGGAGGAGGAGGGCGCCATGTGAGGATCCGTCTCACAGATTTAGATCCATGAGACGGTCTCACAGGAGATCTATCCTTATCTAATTTGGTTAGTTAGTTGGGTAAATTGGATCTATCTAGACGTTAATCTGTAAATGCGAGAGCTATCAAATCTAGGCCTAGTTTATATCTATTTTGCTTATATTGTTAATCGCATGACCAATTGATTAATATTCTCCTTATGAGTTTGATGATATGATTCTGAAATCCTAGGTGTTTTCTCCACACCGTTCTTCTCCAGGTTTAATTGCATGTGTTAAATCTTAATTGGTCTTTTACTTACTTTCGTTAGTTAATTAAAATTATACAAATCTGGTTAGAGTGCTTAGCATTTATTTTCTGTCTTTTGTGATACGTAATAATTATTTGTCGGCTAAGTTTTATTCGAGGGACGACTTGAGATTAATTTCCCACTCTACAATTGATCTCGTACTCTTGCGAGCATCATTAGAATAATTTAAGGGTTTAGTTGTTGAACAGATGCAATTGCTAGTTGTACCTAATATCAAGTTCTAATTTCGAAAATCCAACTTAAAAACTTGGTACATTGTGGAATAAATCCTAAGAAATTGTGATTTTTCTCCTTTTTTGCTATTCAAACCCTTGCTATTCACAATTTAAAAGAAAAGGAAGATATACTAAATTATTGTAGAGGAACGAAAATGAAATTTTTTCATATGCATGCGATCACAACCTTATTCTTCCAATGTTTTTTACACCAAAAAAACACCCATTAGATAGATATATGTTTTTATAACCACTCGTCTAAGTTCAGGAGCACTAGCGGAGGGGGGAGCCAATCGGGGTTCCCGCCTATTTTTTTTTCCAAAAAAAAAAAAGTTTTACTAAGAATATTTTATTAGAAAAAAAACAGTTATAATCTATGTAAGTTTTTGTTAATTTTTTATCCAGTCCACCATATTTCTGTGTATCATCTCACCCCCAATATAAATTATGTCTACTTCATTGTTCATGAGTCCAAAATCACATCCATAGCTAGCTATCTCCCACTTAAACATATATGCTCACGAATCCCATCTGTGAAGCCCCGATTTTTCCGAAGCTATTAACTGATCCTTATTGTCGTTTATACTTTTGATCGACTATTTTACCGCGTCATTTTGACGGGTAATTATTAATAATATATACATTTGTATTTTATTTCGTTTTATTTAATTACTTGTGATCATGATTCGAGAGTGGGAATCATTAAAAGAGCTGAGCAATTGGAATCTGACGAGAACCAATACTCAGATTTCATGTGCTAACATTTCGATTACACCCAATCTCTCAATGAGATCAAAGAAGCACAAGAGAAAGATATACATCTTCAAAAACTCGAAGGAGAAGATACTTAAAGGAGAAAGATCGAAATTCTCGGTACTTGAAGATGGAGTTATCGGGTTCCTAATCGAGTGTGTGTCCGAATGACGACGAAGCGATTAGGAATAGAATCCTAGTAGAGGCACACCGCTCGATTTTTGGGGAAAACGAAGACGTAACGTGGGAAATGGAAGAAGACATAAGGAATCAATATCCATAACTATTCTGAAGAGAATTTGGGGACCAAATTCTTTTAAGGAGGGGAGGATGTGAAGCCCCGATTTTTCCGAAGCTATTAACTGATCCTTATTATCGTTTATACTTTGATCGACTATTTTACCGCGTCATTTTGACGGGTAATTATTAATAATATATACATTTGTATTTTATTTTGTTTTATTTAATTAATTGTGATCACGATCCTCATTAATTATATTCCTCATTTATGATCACTTGGTTGATCATTATTACTATTTTTGTATTTATTAGTCACCTTAGAATTTTAAGAGACTACTTATTTTGGAGACTTTTACCTTATAGAATTAAGATTTTGATTTAGATTAAGTGATCATGAGACTTACAAGTGATCAAGGAAATCACTAATTATTTTAGAGATTGATATATTTCACCTATTATCATCAAATTTGGGGAAACAAATATATGGAATTACCATATTGCCCTCATAGTGGACGGCCATGGTGGTATTTTTGGGGTAAAAATATCATCCAACTCTTGTACACCTACACCATATATTAGTCATCTTGTGTATAATTATATCATTAATTCAAACATTATACACATCATCTTATACACCAATTCTTTATTACTATTTTTGCCAACTTATTCCATTCTTCCCAACATTCTTCTTATTCCTCTCAACATTCCAATTTGACCCATACTTTGACTTGCATTTTGTCTCCATGCAAGAGACAAATTACAAGACACAATTTGATCAAAATTTTCTCTCCCTCTCTCTTCATGTGGACGGCCAAAATGACCATTTTTGTGCTAAATTCCATTTCATTTTTCTTCAACACATTCTAACACTCAAAGCCTTTCTCATCCTTCTCTCTAAAAACTCCCAACTTCTCTCTATTCTTCCTTTCATTTTCTTCTTCTATACTTAGAAAAATTTTCAACATTTTCCTCCTATTCTTCACTAAAAATCGAACCATCATCATACAAGGTAAGAAATTTTAGCTTCAATCCATTTTTGGATATCACATTGTTCATCTCTTCCACCTTCTTAACTTAAGTTTGAATTTGGTTTGGAGGTACATTTAGAAGACCTTGAAGATTAGAGCTTGACAACATTTTGAAGAAGGACCTCAAGCTTGAAGAAGAAAATAGTAGAAGAAATTAGACTACAAGGTAAGAATTGAGTACTGGACCCCTTATTTCCTACTCTTCCTATTTTTTTCAAATTTTAACACCCCTTTTCCATTTTTGAGAAATAGGGGCTGACCTTAGGAGATTTTGGAGTTGAGCCAAAATTTCCAATTTTTGAGCTTCAACTAGTCTCCAAACATCTACTACACAAGGTAAAGTGTAGTCCTTTTCATTTCCTTATTTCCCTCTTTTCTCCTTAATTTTTCTCTCATTTTTCTAACTCCAATTTTTGATATTTTCTTGACTTAGGGGCTGACCTAAGAAGCCTCATCCAAAAATTGTGAAATTATCCTTTTATTTCACAATTTCCAAATTTAAGGTGGGTGGAAAAATATTTTCCAACTTTTAGGTGTTTTGATTAAATGCATGTAGAAAATTTGATCATGATCCTTGAGATATTATAATCTATGTATTGCATGTCAATTTTATATATCAAATCATGAAAATTCTCAATAGTGGCTCAAATTTACTATTTATTGAATTTTAGGTGCATGCATGTACACTTTAATGTTTTAATTGATGGATTCTTGTATGTATTGGACATGCATGTGTATGATCTTTAAAATCTATGTTTTGGATGACTTATGACCTGGAAAAGTCGAGCATAATTGATTAAATTTCAATTTTGGACTTAAAAATGCAAAAATGGAAAGTTGGTGGACTAAATTGCAAGAAAATAAAAGTTAAAGGACCCCTCTGCAAATTTCGAAATTTGGGACTGTACTCAGGTTCAAAAATGACTTTTGGACATTTTAATAAAGTTTTAAGAGTTTTAAGATAAATAAAATCAACCTCTAAAAGCCCAAGGACTAGATTGTAAAATTTTGAAAGTTTAAGGGCTACTTTGCAATTTTTAAAACTGTACCAGACCTAAACTTTAAAATTTGAAATTTTTACTCTTAAAGTACTGGGAATGACACATTTTAAATGTATTCCAAAAATCCAAGTGTTTAGGGCTTGGAAAGTAATTTTACAAAAATTGAGGGACTAATGTGTAAAATACTAAGATTGAGGACCCAAATGAAATTTCCAGGACTTATGCAGCCCATCACCTGGAAATACTAACTTAACTATAACTTAATTATATTTTGGACCCAAGGTTCAAATTTCATAACAATTGGACCCCTAAAAGCCTTAAAGGCAATTATTTCAAAATGGGACAAAAATGATATTTTCAAACGTTAAAGGACCTACACGTATTTATTTTAAAAACTACTTTTGTCCCAATATCCTACTAACCTTAGTGATATTTTCCAACTGGAATCACATTAAAAGCCCTCCCGGTTTGTGAGTTCCAAATTTTTAAAACTTAAGGTCCGAATTGGCAATTTTTACAAATTTGGGGCCAATGTGAGAATTTTACAAAATATCGACCTCAAAATTTTAAAGACCTGAATCTCTGGACAATTTCGAGAATTTAGGAACTGACCTCTTAATTTTTCGAGGTCGGGATATTTATTTATTCAATTTTTAACCCCAAAAGTGTTGGTTTTTACAAAACGGGGCTAAATTTCAATTTTTCTTTTATAAAGGACCTAACCCAAATTATTTTCTCTTTTACTAAAATAGCCCTGGACTTTCTGACTTGGAGATTTAATTTAAGTATTTCACTTTCCCAAAAACCCTTGACTTATCGGATCAATTTGACCGATTAATACCCGATCGCGAGCAACTTCCCGCCTTGCGAATGAATCTATAACGGACTTATGTCCCACCTAATCTTTCAAGATATCGAAGGTTGCTTATCCTTCCGATAATCATCTTCATCCAAAAACTCCACCAACGCCATAATTGCCACTCGCGCTTTTCAAAAATTTTCCTAAACTGCTTCCCTGAATCAATAATACTCGACTGCCTGGTTGACTGCCTGTAATTGTAATTACTTTCCTGCCTGAGTCAACTTGGTGTGTCGAGCTCACAGTCGGAATGGATACGTCGGGGATGGAACCGGGCAGCTCAACTGCTATTCCACTCTTCCGGCCCCATCGTCCTAATCCCGCAACTGAGGGACGGAGTTTGTCCAAGGGAAGCGGGTCGTAGTACTGAGGTATAATCATGATTATGACAGATCCGAGCCTCGCCAGCTCCACTGTGGATTTTGTCTTTGCCTACGGAGCGATAAGGTGCCGGGGAGTTACAAGGAAGAACGAAGGAATCGCTGTCGATCCACACGATTCCGGAGTTATCGGACCCGCTTTTGGTTGGCTTACATTTCCGCACGCAACCGCGCTACCTTTTTGCATTGGTTGGCGCTACAAATCCGTACGCAACTATTATTTGCCTTGCATAGGATTGGCGTTACACTTCCGCACGCAATCCTACTGTCTTGATCAATCACATAGTGCTTGTGTGACCATGAATCGTTTTCTTGAATCGTATAAATATACTATTGTATTATTTTATCACGACGCTATGAATCGTGTGTGTGTGAATTCATGCATCATACTCACGCGTTTTTCATATAATCAAGTTTTCTCACATTAACTATATTACGCCACACTCGCATACCCGATCACCCCATCCACTCGAGATTTTTGTCTCACCCCACCTTTTTCTAACCTTAAATGAGGATTTCATTGGAGATGTTGAACCGGCTCTGGATTGAGACCTTGTACTACGTTTGTTGGATTTACTATTTCTTGTTGTTGATTGGACTCTTTTCTTATGTTGTTGTCGGACTTTTGTACTTCGTTCCATTCGGGTTTGTAATTGAGGGGCGTAGGACCCCTTGACTTTAAGTTGCTATTTTGTTGATTTTCGGGTTGTAATTTGGATGATGGATTGTAGACTTTAAGTTGTAATTTGTATCTGTTATTTATTTCCGCTGCTATTTAGACTTTGTCTCATTGGGTTCTCATTGATATCTGTCTGGACTGTTTGGTTAAGGTATTTAAGTTGTGGATCGTCGTTGCATCTCATTTGGGGCGTGACAGTAAGAGTGGTATCAGAGCTCGGCTAGTAAGATGGAAACTTACACCGAGCTGACCCAGGATAGGACCCTCGATGCCCGTGTTTTGGGTAATCCGCGACTTGACCAATTAAGTGTGAAATCGATTTCAAATTGGCATAGAACCATCTTAGTGATATTTGAACTAAGTTAGAACGCATATTTTAAGATTTCGTAGTCATACTTGTTTTGACTTAGTTGATTCTTGACTGATTTCCCTTATTCCTTCTTCCTTATTCTCTTCTTATCTTTCTTCTACCTTCGACTGATCCGCCTTAGTTTTGTTTGATCAGGATGGAGCCGACGCCGCCTACATGGTGAGATGTATTCCATGCCCGTCTTTGGCGGGAATATTACTCGGGCACCGATGATTCATTGGCACCGGAAAGTGAACGCGCGACCACGCAGCTAGCTCGGGGCGCCAACGGAATAGGGACTGACTCGGTGCTTGGCGATGAGCCAAGATGAGAAGAACGAGCCGACTCATCACATCAAGGACCACGATAACACCATTAGAGCGCGGGAGGACCAAATACAGAGTATCCAGGAGCGCCTGGATAACATGCGGGAGAAGATGAAGAGGACTAGTGACGGTCGCTAGAAATGGGAGATTGACGCCCGCCTATCTCGTAGCACCGTCGATCGCTTGGAGGAGACCCTAATTAAGCGGATGATACGATCATAGAGGACCTCACACAGGCCCTAGCTCAGAGAGACGCCGCACTAGAGGCTGCTTTAGCAGCTAATGCTCAGCCATTGCCACCGCCCGAGGCGGAGCTTGTACCTGATGCCGAGGAGGATCCCGAGGAGGATCCAGTCGACATTGGAGAGCCGGAGGCTGCTCCACTCGATGAGGCTCAGGGATTCGAGCAGGGGTTAGACTTTGTGGATTGGCCGAGGTTGAGGCGCCACCTCCTCCCGACCCGGCCCCGATTATAGACATAGTCTGCGGCGGCGATGAGGGCGATCTCACCGATTAGCTAGCGATTGTCGATTGTACTTTTGTTGTTGTAGCCGTGTATTCCAGTGTTGTACCTTACATTTATTGTACTAGATTCGGGTGTATTTTGATTCCATGTATCTGACTTAGTATTCTGTTGTCGTACTTTGGGTGTATTCAAATTTTACATTAATGGATATACCTTTTGCTATTTATTCAGTGTCTTGTGTTTGATGTTACTTTCCCTACGATATCTCTTGCTTTACGCGAATAATTATTGTATTCATTTACTCGCGAATCGCAACTAACGCTTCAAGGCACAGAATGGCAGAACATCGAGGACGTGGGAGACCTCGTCGCATTCCACGAGGAGACGATGATGTACCCAGGGATCGGGTACCCTCTCCGGAATTACCACCACCTCCTCCACCGCTGCAGAGACAATCGACCGCACAAACCTTGCAAAGAAATCTGGTTTTTATGAGGCAACAGCAGCGAGCCTCAACCCCGTGCTCCCGAACCCGCCCGAGAGAGAACGATCGCACATTGGAGCGATTCCTGCGGTTCGACCCACCAACCTTCTTGGGAGAGCCGGACGATGTGAAAGCGGAAGAATGGATAGAGAAGCTGGAAAATATCTTCAATACTCTTCAATACTCCGACGAGCAGAGAGTCACACTCGTTGTATTTAAATGCCTGAATCGGCCGCTAGAGATGTGGAGGGCGATTGAAAGGAGATGGGAACAGACCGAGTAATCGAAACATGGGGAAATTTCTTGGCCGAGTTCAATGAACAAGATATTCCCAGGTCGTGAAGGAAGCGCGGGGGATGAATTCCATAGATTGAGGCAAGGAACCGACCGTGGCTCAAGACGAGTCAAATTTCACCGATTGTCCAAGTATGCTCTGGGGACAATCGATCTTGATCAAGAGGATAAGCTTTACAAGTTCACTCGAGGATTGAAACGAACTTGAGTAAACTTGATTTGTTGATCGTTGAATCGCAACCTACTCACCATGCGGTAAAGCGGCTCTCCGCATTGAGTCGGGATCAACCGTATTGGGCAGATTCAGCAGAGTAGGCCATCGAACGATCTTAAGAGGACAAACATGTGGGACAACCCATCTAAACCGCTAAGTTTCGAAGGACCAGATTAATGCAGACAAAAAAAGAGGCCAGTGCAAGGAAAGCCGGGTCAAGAGTGTGCACATTGCCAGAAACCGGGACATACTGCCGACAACTGTTGGCGTAAACAAGGAAGGTGTTTGCGCTGTGGTAGTAATCAGCACCAGCTGCAAGATTGCCCGGCAACGATGACCGAGCCAAAAGACGCAACCCACGAAGCCGGGAAATGGCCAGGGTAATCGGGCAAGGATGCCCGCTCGAGCATTTGCACTAGCCGGACAGGAGGCTCCGGAGGCAACAGACGTGGTGGAAGGTACGCTTCTAGTATCTAACCACTACGCTAAAATATTGTTCGACCCTGGATCAACGCATTCATTTGTTGCACCGCATTTTGTACACAAACTGCATGCATGCATGGAACATATGCCTATATGCTTAGAAGTGTCAACTCCTATGGGTGCGAGTCAGATAACAGATATTATCTATAATGCATGCGAAGTTAAGATTGCTGAGATAAACTTTCCTGCCGATTTGATCTTATTACCTATATCCGAATACGACGTGATATTGGGAATGAATGGTTATCTGCACACCATGCACAAATGGACTGCCATAACAAGTCCATTAAGCTATGTGAACCCTAAAACTAAAGTGGAGATTTTGGGAAGGGCACGAGTTAAGATTGCCCCAATCATTTCAAATGAAAGCGAGAAGGGCGATCACTAGAGGGCTCGAGGTACTTAGCGTTTGTAATTAAAAACCCAAGGTTGAGACACAAATCAACCAAGTACTGTAGTATCGTATCACACACGGATGTATTTCCACAAGAACTCACCACTATCCCTCCGGATAGGGAAGTCGAAGTTCACCATCGAGTGTTGCCGGGGACTGCCCCGATTGCCGAACACCGTATAGAATGGCTCCTCTTGAGTTACAAGAGTGAAAACGCAATTACAGAAATTGATGGATGTGGGATTTATCCGACCGAGTACGTCTACGTGGGGAGCACCTGTGTTGTTCGTCAAAAAGAAGGATGGCACATTAAGACTATGTATAGATTATCGTGGTCTTAATAGTGTGACCATCAAGAACAAATATCCCCTCCCGAGGATAGACGAACTATTTGATCAACTTCAAGGAGCAACGGTGTACTCAAAGTTTGATTTACAACAAGGATATTACCAACTGAAGATCCGCGAAGGAGACATTTCCAAAACTGCATTTCAAACTCGATATGGACGCTACGAGTTTGTAGTAATGCCTTTCGGTCTAACGAATACACCAGCAGCATTTATGGACCTGATGCATCGAGTCTTCCAACCTTATTTGGATCAATTCGTAGTGATATTCATTGATGACATACTCGTATACTCTAAGTCTAGAGAAGAGCACGAACGTCATCCAAAATCGTTTTAGAGACACTACGAGCATAAGTTGTATGCCAAATTCAGTAAGTGCGAATTTTGGCTTAGTGAAGTCGCGTTCTTGGGACATATAGTATCCTAATCGGGATTGCGGTAGATCCTTCAAGGTATAGACAGGTGGTTGAATGGAAACAACCCGAGTCATAATAAAATCGGGAGTTTCTAGACTAGCCGGATATTATCGAAGATTTATCCAGACTTCTCCAAGATAGCCGGACCACTCACTCGACTAACCTGCAAGCAAGTCAAGTTTGAGTGGAATGACAAATGCGAGGCAAGTTTCCAAGAGTCAAGAAATGACTTACTACGGCTCGATCTTAGCCCTTCCAAAGGGAACCGAAAACTTTGTTGTCTACAAAGATGCATCAAAACAAGGACTAGGAGCAAAGCTAATGCAGGAAGGAAAAGTTATCGCTTATGCATCACGAAAGCTCAAGCCATATGAGGCCAATTATCCAACGCATGACTTAGAATTGGCAAATGATAGTGTTCGTGTTGAAGAAATGGAGACACTATCTCTACGAGCAAAGATTCACGCTTTTCACGGATCATAAGAGCTTGAAGTATCTATTCTCCCGAAAGACCTCAACTGAGGCAACGGAGATGGATGGAGTTGATTGAGGACTATCACTTTGATATTCAATACCATCCCTAAAAGCTAACGTCGTAGCGCAGGCGCTCTAAGCGAAAAGGCGAGCCTAGCCGGACTTATGATTCGAGAGTGGGAATCATTAAAAGAGTGAGCAATTGGAATCGACGAGAACCAATACTCGGATTTCATGTGCTAACATTTCGATTTACACCCAATCTACTGAATGAGATCAAAGAAGCACAAGAGAAAGATATACATCTTCAAAAACTGAAGGAGAAGATACTCAAAGGAGAAAGATCAGAATTCTCGGTACCTGAAGATGGAGTTATCAGGTTCTGGAATCGAGTGTGTGTATCGAATGACGAGCAGATTAGGAATAGAATCCTAGTAGAGGCACACCGCTCGATTTTTGGGGAAGACGAAGACGCAACGTGGGAAATGGAAGAAGACATAAGGAATCAATATCCATAACTATTCTGAAGAGAATTTGGGGACCAAATTCTTTTAAGGAGGGGAGGATGTGAAGCCCCGATTTTTCCGAAGCTATTAACTGATCCTTATTGTCGTTTATACTTTGATCGACTATTTTACCGCGTCATTTTGACGGGTAATTATTAATAATATATACATTTGTATTTTATTTTGTTTTATTTAATTAATTGTGATCATGATCCTCATTAATTCTATTCCTCATTTATGATCACTTGGTTGATCATTATTACTATTTTTGTATTTATTAGTCACATTAGAATTTTAAGAGACTACTTATTTTGGAGACTTTTACCTTATAGAATTAAGATTTTGATTTAGATTAAGTGATCATGAGACTTACAAGTGATCAAGGAAATCACTAATTATTTTAGAGATTGATATATTTCACCTATTATCATCAAATTTGGGGAAAAAAATATATGGAATTACCATATTGCCCTCATAAAGGACGGCCATGGTGGTATTTTTGGGGTAAAAATATCATCCAACTTTTGTACACCTACACCATATATTAGTCATCTTGTGTATAATTATATCATTAATTCAAACATTATACACATCATCTTATACACCAATTCTTTATTACTATTTTTTCCAACTTATTCCATTCTTCCCAACATTCTTCTTATTCCTCTCAACATTCCAATTTGACCCATACTTTGACTTGCATTTTGTCTCCATGCAAGAGACAAATTACAAGACACAATTTGATCAAAATTTTCTCTCCCTCTCTCTTCATGTGGACGGCCAAAATGACCATTTTTGTGCTAAATTCCATTTCATTTTTCTTCAACACATTCTAACACTCAAAGCCTTTCTCCTCCTTCTCTCTAAAAACTCCCAACTTCTCTCTATTCTTCCTTTCATTTTCTTCTTCTATACTTAGAAAAATTTTCAACATTTTCCTCCTATTCTTCACTAAAAATCGAACCATCATCATACAAGGTAAGAAATTTTAGCTTCAATCCATTTTTGGATATCACATTGTTCATCTCTTCCACCTTCTTAACTTAAGTTTGAATTTGGTTTGGAGGTACATTTAGAAGACCTTGAAGATTAGAGCTTGACAACATTTTGAAGAAGGACCTCAAGCTTGAAGAAGAAAATAGTAGAAGAAATTAGACTACAAGATAAGAATTGAGTACTAGACCCCTTCTTTCCTACTCTTCCTATTTTTTTCAAATTTTAACACCCCTTTTCCATTTTTGAGAAATAGGGGCTGACCTTAGGAGATTTTGGAGTTGAGCCAAAATTTCCAATTTTTGAGCTTCAACTAGTCTCCAAACATCTACTACACAAGGTAAAGTGTAGTCCTTTTCATTTCCTTATTTCCCTCTTTTCCTTAATTTTTCTCTCATTTTTCTAACTCCAATTTTTGATATTTTCTTGACTTAGGGGCTGACCTAAGAAGCCTCATCCAAAAATTGTGAAATTATCCTTTTATTTCACAATTTCCAAATTTAAGGTGGGTGGAAAAATATTTTCCAACTTTTAGGTGTTTTGATTAAATGCATGTAGAAAATTTGATCATGAGCCTTGAGATATTATAATCTATGTATTGCATGTCAATTTTATATATCAAATCATGAAAATTCTCAAGAGTGGCTCAAATTTACTATTTATTGAATTTTAGGTGCATGCATGTACACTTTAATGTTTTAATTGATGGATTCTTGTATGTATTGGACATGCATGTGTATGATCTTTAAAATCTATGTTTTGGATGACTTATGACCTGGAAAAGTCGAGCATAATTGATTAAATTTCAATTTTGGACTTAAAAATGCAAAAATGGAAAGTTGGTGGACTAAATTGCAAGAAAATAAAAGTTAAAGGACCCCTCTGCAAATTTCGAAATTTGGGACTGTACTCAGGTTCAAAAATGACTTTTGGACATTTTATTAAAGTTTTAAGAGTTTTAAGATAAATAAAATCAACCTTTAAAAGCCCAAGGACTAGATTGTAAAATTTTGAAAGTTTAAGGGCTACTTTGCAATTTTTAAAACTGTACCAGACCTAAACTTTAAAATTTGAAATTTTTACTCTTAAAGTACTGGGAATGACACATTTTAAATGTATTCCAAAAATCAAGTGTTTAGGGCTTGGAAAGTAATTTTACAAAAATTGAGGGACTAATATGTAAAATACTAAGATTGAGGACCCAAATGAAATTTCCAGGACTTATGCAGCCCATGCACCTGGAAATACTAACTTAACTATAACTTAATTATATTTTGGACCCAAGGTTCAAATTTCATAACAATTGGACCCCTAAAAGCCTTAAAGGCAATTATTTCAAAATGGGACAAAAATGATATTTTCAAACGTTAAAAGACCTACACGTATTTCTTTTAAAAACTGCTTTTGTCCCAATATTCTACTAACCTTAGTGACATTTTCCAACTGGAATCACATTAAAATCCCTCCCGGTTTGTGAGTTCCGAATTTTTAAAACTTAAGGTCCGAATTGGCAATTTTTACAAATTTGGGGCCAATGTTAGAATTTTACAAAATATCGACCTCACAATTTTAAAAACCTGAATCTCTGGACAATTTGGAGAATTTAGGAACTGACCTCTTAATTTTTCAAGGTCGGGATATTTATTTATTCAATTTTTAACCCCAAAAGTGTTGGTTTTTACAAAACGGGGCTAAATTTCAATTTTTCTTTTATAAAGGACCTAACCCAAATTATTTTCTCTTTTACTAAAATAGCTCTGGACTTTCTGACTTGGAGATTTAATTTAAGTATTTTACTTTCCCAAAAACCCTTGACTTATCGGATCAATTTGACCGATTAATACCCGATCGCGAGCGACTTCCGCCTTGCGAATCAATCTATAACGGGACTTATGTCCCACCTAATCTTTCAAGATATCGAAGGTTGCTTATCCTTCCGATAATCATCTTCATCCAAAACTCCACCAACGCCATAATTGCCACTCGCTTTTCAAAAGTTTCCTAAATCGCTTCCCTGAATCAATAATACTCGATCGGTTGATCACTGTGTAATTGTAATTACTTTCCCGCTGAGTCAACTTGGTGTGTCGAGCTCACGATCGGAATGGATACATCGGGGATGGAACCAGGCATACTCATTTCTTTATTCCACTCTTTCGGCCCCATCGTCCTAATCCCGCAACCGAGGGACGGAGTTTGTCCAAGGGAAGCGGGTCGTAGATCGAGGTATAATCATGATTATGACAGATCCGAGCCTCGCCACCTCCACTGTGGATTTTGTCTTTGCCTACGGAGCGATAAGGTGCGCCTTGGACCATACTTGATTGGGAGTTACAAGGAAGAAGGCGAAGGAATCGCTGTCGATCCACACGATTCCGGAGTTATCGGACCCGTTTTGGTTGGCGTTACATTTCCGCACGCAATCGCTACTGCTTTTGCATTGGTTGGCGCTACAAATCCGTGCGCAACCATTATTTGCCTTGCATAGGATTGGTGTTACACTTCCGCACGCAATTCTACTGTCTTGATCAATCACATAGTGCTTGTGTGACCATGAATCTGTTTTCTTGAATCGTATAAATATACTATTGTATTATTTTATCACAACGCTTTATGAATCGTGTGTGAATTCATGCATCATACTCACGCATTTTCATATAATGTTTTCTCACATTAACTATATTGCGCCACACTCGCATTACCCATCACCCCATCCACCGAGATTTTTGTCTCATCCCCACCGCTTTCTAACCTTAGATGAGGATTTCATTGGAGATCTTTGAACCGCTCGGATTGAGACCTTGTACTACGCTTGTTGGATTTACTATTTCTTGTTGTTGATTGGACTCTTTTCTTATGTTGTTGTCGGACTTTTGTACTTCGTTCCATTCGGGTTTGTAATTGAGGGGCGTAGGACCCTTGACTTTAAGTTGCTATTTTGTTGATTTTCGGGTTGTAATTTGGATGATGGATTGTACACTTTAAGTTGTAACTTGTATCTGTTATTTATTTCCGCTGCTATTTAGACTCTGTCTCATTGGGTTCTCAATGATATCTGTCTGGACTGTTTGGTTATGGTATTTAAGTTGTGGATCGTCGTCGCATCCCGTCTGGGGCGTGACACCATCACATCAAAAGTTCATTCGGTTTATCTCACTTAAACATCATGTATAGTCATAGGGTTGTAAACGAATAGAGCTTTCGACAAACAGCTCGTGAACGAGCTTGGTTAGCGTTCGTTTATGTTCGTTTATTAAGCTTAACGAACATAAATGTTAAGCATAAATGAACAAGAAAATTTGTTCATTTATGCTCATGAACTGTTCACGAACATGTTCATTTAGTGTTCGTTTGATGTTTGTTTATTATTCAATTTTTTATTATTAATTATACATTTACTGCTTAATATTCATTACTTTATTATGAAAAATAAGCTTATCTTAGTTTATTATTCCAACCTATTTACATTTGCAATCATCATAATGTTCATTTATTTTGAGTTGAGTGTTCATAAACAAGGTGTATTTAACTTTTTTATACACATGTTCATATAGTTGTTCATGAAAAATTAATGAACATGTTCGTGAACCGTTCGTGAACGTTCGTGAACATGTTCGATTATTAAACAAACAAATACAAACTGTTAGATAAATGTTTTTATCATGATTTTGATGATTTTGTTCGAGTTTGTTCAAATGAGTTTTTAAACCAAAACAATGTCCCTAAATGTTGTCTAAATACTTCCGATCGTCTCAAAATGTTTTTACTATTTTTCGGAGTATTGTTTGAAGTTTATTTTCGATAAAAAATTGGACAACACATTTATTTCAGGCTCGACCGGTCGCCCTATAGGGAAACCCGTACCTGAGTTGAATTTTGAAACAGAAAATGGGACGTAAGAAAAAAAGAGGAGGGCGACCGGTCGACCAGGTGGGCGACCGGTGAGGGCGATCGGTCGACCCCTAGGCGACCGGTACCTGGGAGCAGCCCTCTTGGTTCAGACTTCTCTGTTTCGTAAATTCTTCAAGTCCAACCGGTCATAGCTAAGGGCGACCGGTCGCACCCCCTCCGACCGGTCCCCCTGTGTAAAAATTCGCAGAATTCAATTTCAATCTTATCTCTGCGCGATCGGTCGAACCCCATATTTATCAAAGAAACTATCATTGCGCGTTTTGCAAACAAACTTTTCCCTATTTTGTGGGATTGATTTCTAACAGCTATATTGATCATTTTAAATGGTTTCTTTTGCAGCAAATTACTCCCCAAGGAGGAGCCAATGTCTGGAAATGAAAGCCAAGTCCTCTCCTATAAATAGAGGCTTCATTCAAGCAACAAGATATAACACTCTACACAAGCAAAGAGCATTTGAGCAAACACTTTCATATATCTTGTTGTATTAGCCTAAGCACTTTCATTTGCACTTATTTGAGGTCTAGGCTTTCAATTCTTGATTACACTTGTACTCATATTGTATCAATCATTATTGAGTTGTAATCTTGATTTTAGTCATCATTCAACACAAGACATCCTTGTGAGTATTCTTGTGGTAAGAATACACTTGGATGATCTAGGTGATAGGTGTTTGAAGGTTGTGGTAATCTTCAAAGGTGTTGTAAGAGGGTTGTGGTAATCCTCAAGGTGGTGAAAGAGGGTTGTAGTAATCCTCAAGGTGTTGTATTAATTTTTGGAAAATTAATAAAATTCTTTTTTCTTTTCGAAACCCATCCCGGATATACTGGGGTGGTAGAGCACGTAGTCCCTAGGTGGGGTGAAGCTCTATAAATCGACGTGTGCTATTTACTTTTCGCATTTAGCATTTCATTTTTGCTTGAGTCTCACAAAAAAAGAGGGCAATATTTGAAAAACCGGGATAATCTATTCACCCCCCTTCTAGATTATCGTAGCCACTTGGACTTACAAGTGGTATCAAAGCCAAACTCTTGGGCTAGCTCGTTCCGAGTAAAGAGGAAAGATCCATGGCTACAAATGATGCTCATCTCACCACCGGCGCCTCCACCAACAAGCCACCGCTATTCGACGCCAACAACTACGCGTTTTGGAAAGACCATATGGAGTGCTTCCTATAAGGGTGCGGGTTCGACATTTGGAATGTGGTCATTGAAGGAGTTGATCAACCAACAAAGAAATCGGAGGATGGCACCTTAGCTCCTAAACCTTTCAAGGAGTTTGATGAAAACGACAAAAAGGCTTTCTCTCTAAACGGTAAGGCCTTAAACATTTTGCATTGTTCTCTTACCGCCACCGAGTACAATCGCATAAGAGGCATAAGGTCGGCACATGAGGTTTGGGAAAAATTGGAGACAATCTATGAAGGGACTACGAAAGTCAAGCAAGCAAGAAAGACCATGCATGTTAAAGACTTTGAAAACTTTAACATGTATGATGGCGAAAGCATCTCCAAGATGGTGGAAAGGCTTGACAATATTGTCAATCCTCTTGTGGCCCTCGGTAAAGTCATTTCCGAAGAAGACAAGGTGACCAAGGTATTGAATGCTCTTCCCGGCTCATGGTCCAAAAAAGTAACGGCAATCACGGAAGCACAAAATCTTGAGACACTCAAGTTTGACGAGCTTATTGGAAATCTACTCATCTATGAAGTCTATCTCAAGGAGAGGAAAAATTCCAAACCATTCATAAATCAATCGGGTATGCAAATTATTCCTAAAGGTCTTGCTTCTTCTTCTAATAATGCATACTATGATAATGATGAGGAGGAGGAGGAGACGGCCGCACTTGTTCGTAAGTTTGCAAAATTTGTGAATAAAAATAAAGCAAGAAAACCAAGAGATAATGCTTGCTTCAAATGCGAAAAACCCGGGCACTTCATTGCCGATTGCCCAAAGCTCGATGAAGAGGAGCAAAAGAAAAGGAAGCCTTTCACGAAAAAGAAGGCTCTAAATGCGGAGGTCAAAACGTGGGATGAACTACTCGAAACAACCGATGAGGAAGGAGAAACCGAACATGGTCTCATGGCCATAGACGATGAAAATAATGAGGTAATAGGGGCTATAACAACAATGGAATATTCAAAATGGCTCATGGACAGCGGATGTTCACGCCATATGACCGGGAGGAGAGAACTTTTTACCAACATCAAGCTCCAATAAGAGGGTATGGTCATGTTCGACAATGGCAAAGGAAAAATTCTTGGAAATGGAGAAATTGGTAACTCTTCTTTCTCTCTTAGTAATGTTCTTTTAGTTGAAGGGCTTAAGTTTAATTTGATAAGTGTTAGCCAACTTTGTGATTCAAATTATGATGTTTCCTTTAATAAAGAAAAATGCCTTATACTTAAAAATGGTGAAATTATTTGTGAAGCAAATAGAAGAGGCAATCTTTACAAAATTTATACAAGTGATTTGGTTAGTCAAAATGTTTCTTGTTTAGTCGTCAATAATGATTTAACTAGTTTATGGCATAGGCGACTTGGACATGTTGGATATAAGAATTTGAAAAATATTTACAAAAACCAACATGTGAAAGGACTACCCAAATTGAATTTTGAAAATCTTGGCTTATGTGACACTTGTCAAAAGAACAAATTAGTTAAAAGTAGTTTTAAGCCCAAAAATGAAATTTCCATAACCAAACCCCTACAATTGCTTCACCTTGATTTGTATGGGGATATTGGTACGGCTAGTCTAAGTGGAAAACATTACACTTTCGTTATTGTCGATGATTTTTCTAGATATACTTGGGCTCTCTTTCTTACCAATAAAAGTGATGCCGTTAATGAGTTTGTTAAGTTGTGTAGACTTATTGAGAATGAAAAGGAAGACACTATCAAGTCTATTCGAAGCGATCGAGGTGGAGAATTTGATGGTGAATTTAGAGTATTTTGTGAAACCAAAGGATATGCTCATAATTTTTCGGCTCCAAGGACACCTCAACAAAATAGAGTAGCCGAAAGGAAAAATCGGACATTACAAGAGATGAGTCGGTCCATGCTTAATGAATTTTCACTTCCAAAATACTTTTGGGCCGAAGCCGTAAGTACCGCTTGCTATGTCATTAATCGAGTTTATATTCGTCCTAAAATGAATAAAACTCCATATGAGCTTTGGAAAGGTAGAACTCCAAATATTAGTTATTTCAAGATATTTGGGTGTAAATGCTTTATTTTGAATACCAAGGACCAATTGGACAAACTTGATCCTAAAGCCGATGAAGGGATATTCATGGGATATTCAACAAAAAGCAAAGCATATCGGGTCTACAATAAGACTAGTGGAGTTGTCGAAGAATCCATTCATGTCAAATTCAATGAAGCTTCGGGTGTTGAAAGAATACCCAATGATGAAAGTGATGAAGAGGATATTATTGAACCAATTGTTCAAATTGATGTTCAACCGTCTACATCAAATGATCAACCGTCCACTTCAAATGGTTCTCAAGAAGATAGAGGTGATATCTCGGATCTTCCCGTTGCATTGAAATTTAAGGGAGATCACCCAAAAGATCTTATTATTGGTGATCCCCTTGACAAAGTGATGACCTGGAGAAAATTTGCCGAGAAAGTTCTTATTTCTCAAAAGGAGCCTAAAAATGCTAAGGAGGCTATTGAGGATGAGGATTGGTTCCTAGAGATGCAAGAAGAGTTGAATCAATTTGAAAGAAATGATGTATGGGAATTGGTACCTTGTCCTCCTTCTCAAACCATAATTGGTACAAAATGGGTATTCCGAAACAAACTTGATGATCAAGACAACATTGTTCGAAATAAGGCAAGGTTAGTAGCTCAAGGGTATTGTCAAGAAGAAGGTATTGACTATGATGAAACTTTTGCACCCGTAGCACGTTTAGAAGCTATTCAAATTTTACTTGCCTATTCTTGTTTTAAAAATTTTAAACTTTACCAAATGGATGTTAAATCCGCTTTCTTAAATGGTATTATTCAAGAAGAAGTCTATGTAAAACAACCTCCGGTTTGAAAATTTTTCTAGGCCTAATGATGTTTATAAACTTAAAAGGCCTTGTATGGTTTAAAACAAGCACCCCCGTGCATGGTATGATAGACTTAGCTCTTTTCTTTTGCAAAATGGTTTTATAAGAGGTAAAGTTGATACAACTTTCTTTGTTTTTGAAAAAGGGCAAGATTGTTTACTTGTGCAAATATATGTTGATGATATTATCTTTGGTGCTACTAATGATTCTTTGTGCAAGAAATTTTCTAAGTTGATGCAAGGTGAATTCGAGATGAGTATGATGGGGAGCTTAACTTCTTTCTTGGACTTCAAATTAAGCAATGTCAAGAAGGTATTTATATTTCGCAATCAAAATATACAAAAGAACTTTTGAAAAAGTTCGGCATTGAAGAAGGAAGAACCGTTTCCACCCCCATGGCAACAAATGTCAAAATTGACAAAGATGAAAAAGGCAAGTCCGTGGATGAATCAAAGTATCGAGGTATGATTGGTAGTTTACTTTATTTAACCGCTAGTAGACCGGACATTCTTCATGTTGTATGCCTATGCGCTCGTTTTCAAAGCAATCCCAAAGAATCTCATATGAGTGTCGTTAAAAGGATTTTTCGATATTTGAAAGGCACTATTAAATATGGTTTATTTTATCCAAAGAATGAAAATTTTTCTCTTAAAGGTTATAGTGATTCGACTATGCGGGAAATATTGATGATCGAAAAAGTACTTCCGGATCATGTCAATTTTTAGCGATTGCCTAGTTTCTTGGTTTTCAAAGAAACAAAACGTGTTTTCTCTTTCAACGGCCGGCTGAATATATTTCCGCCGCTTTTTGTTGTACTCAACTTCTTTGGATGAAACAAACCTTAGCGGATTACAAATGCTCTTTTGAAAATGTACCTATCTTTTGTGATAATATATCCGCTATTAATATTGCTCAAAACCCGGTTCATCACAACCGTACTAAACATATTGAGATTCGACATCATTTTCTAAGGGATTATGTTTCAAAACGAAAAATTGAGATATCTTTTGTACCATCTCAAGATCAACTAGCGGACATTTTCACAAAACCGCTATCTTTCGAGACTTTTGCGTCAATACGAGCTCGGTTAGGCATAATGCATATTGAATGAGGCTTACGTTTGCATTTTGCATGTTTTTAAAACTTAGGGGCGAAAAATCGGATTTTTGGTTGAAATTTCGGATTTTTGAAAAAGTGACACAACACTGGGATAAATAGGTTGAGGGCAACCGGTCGCCCTCAGCCTCGACCGGTCGCCCTAAGCCACAATTTGGATTAAAATGGTTCTGTCTTCAGCATTCGTCATTTTAACATATTTTGACCATTTTTCGTCCCCTTCGCCAAATTCACACATATTTCATTCAAAATTGATTTTCATGCATTCCATTCACAACATGGACATTATATAGCATGACCATCTTCATTATGGCTCATCTTTACCGATCAAATGGTAAGTATTCTACTTCCTCTACTCAATTGGGTTGAACCCTTGAGTTTTTGGCTTACTTGTAAATTTTTTGATGTAATTGTCGTATGATCATGATGAGCTTGGCTATTATGTTGTATTGTATTATGATTGTGATGAATTGGTGATGAATTTTTTTGGCTTGAAACATTTACAAGGGTTTTATATAACCTCTTTTATTTTTCACGCACACAAGGTGTTCGATGAAATGTCGCAATGAAAATTTCAATTTATACATGATTCTCTTGCTTTCAAAAGTCTCCAATCTTTATTGAGATCATGTTTTGGCAAATAAAACGAGTGTATGAACTCTTCATGATACATTTCTCCCATTTTCCTTGGATTTTTAAGCTTAAATTGCTCAACGGTTGATAAACCGTCCCTTTGGCGCACTTTGTTATAATTGTATGATGTTTTTATCATCCTAACATTCTTTTTGATGATTCCAAAGGGGGAGAAACAGGAAATTGGCTCGTTAGCCAAAAAGAAGTTAATAAAAGCTCGCAATAAAAGCTATAAGCTATGGCTTCATTAAGCCAAGAATACCTAGTCCATGGCTTGTATTATGGACTCAATTGCAAAAGACTATATGTATTGTGACAGGGGGAGCTTCTTAGCTCATGATATCTATATGCATCTTATATAAGCTTGTGCTTCTAACTTATATTAATCTTTTGTTGATATGCTCATAGATAGGGGGAGCTTTGTATGGAATGTCTTTAACG